>VWPW01023943.1:229061-404364 GCA_013389825.1 Crypturellus undulatus
AAAAAAAAAAAAAAAAGATAAAAACTGAGCCCTGCTGTAGACACTGTAGACAACAGGGCTGCACATCCTAACCTGAGCTAGAGCAAAGTGGCACCAAATGAAGGAGAGTCTTCAAAGTCCTTGTCTTTATATCCAAGAGAAACTTGGAGGAGTGGAGAATTAAAGGACACATTAATTAGACACACAGACAGAACACACAGAATTAAAGAATTAAATTTCTTATACAGTGCTGTTTAATTTGCTCTTCACTTGGAATCCTACAGCTTGATTCCTGAAAGCTAGAATTTCCTAAATAGCTCTTTTCAAAAATACTGTAGTGACATTAAGAAAGATTGAAGGGCTTCATTTTGCCATACTCTCACCAGATAAAATATGTGCCCAGAAAGCTAAAGAGAAGGGAAAATGCATGAACCAGAAAGAGAGAAGAAGGGCATGTACTGGACAGCACTGCCTGGCTGATGCTTTTCTAGCTCATCAGTTGGATAACTCCATTGACTGAATGCTCAATCCCTTTGCTTAGGAACTTTTCTTTTCTTTTATTTCTTTTTTTTTTTCCCAAATATAAATATAATGTCCAGCTGCAGTCTGTGCTATCCAGCCTGCCTTTTTGCTCTGTATGTGCCAGGCTGTGTATTCCAAGTTTCTGAATTAACGTGTGCAGCTCCTGCAGGCAGGGCAGATGCTGCTCTCATCTGCCCGGAAGGGCTGCAGCCATGGTACGTGACACAGACACATGTGTGGTTTCTGCTGGTGCTTATGGAGGTAGGAAGGTGCTAAAGCCCCTGTAGCCTCCCTGATGCCTGGCAGTTAAACACACTTTCTTATGCCATTGCAGGCACAGGGCTGTTGTCACATCTTGATCTAACGCAGTTCCAGGAGTTGGCACGTTGGGTGATCAGTAAAGTGGCACTGGTAGATACCGTCCTGCAAAGAACCTGTCACAGAAGCAAAGCTCTCACCAGCCACAGTTGTTCTCCCAGCCGTGGTGAAAGTCCTCCACAGACACAGATGTGTATCCAATGGCTTATGCTGCTTTCTCTGGTGAACCCAAGATGGGAGAAAAATACAAAATCTGTATTTTGTTCTCATTATTTGGAGATATGTTGGNAGAAGCAAAACTCTCACCAGCCACAGTTGTTCTCCTACCTGTGGTGAAAGTCCTGCACACACAGATGTGTATCCATTGGCTTATGCTGCTTTCTCTAGTGAACCCAAGATGGGAGAAAAATACAAAATCTGTATTTTGTTCTCATTCTTTGGAGATATGTTGGAAATAAACTAGCAGGGATCACAACCTTGGTCAAGGGCTGGGAGTAGGGGGAACAGAGCAGAATTAAGCCCTCTTTTTCAAATCACATCTTCCTGGAAAAGATGCCAAGTGATTATATACTTCACAAATCCATGATCAGATGTTTTCTGCCCCTAGTTTCATTTCAGGGATTTTGGGGGAGGGCACCTGATTTATTAAGCAGTGATTAATCTCTCAGCTCTGTCAGTAGGGACCACAAGTCCCTGTTGTCCCATCTGATACTTCTAGGGAGGTTGACTGTAATAAGGTGCCTCTGAAATCTGGAAAGTGTCGAGTCTGCTTTTTTGTTTGTTTTGTTGTTTTTTTTCTCCCCCCACTGACAAAGTAGATTAGTTGCTTTTTTAATTTTTTTTTTTTTTAAGAACAGTAGTGGTAAACAGATGAGTAAGCAGTTGTTCAGTGATCAAGTTCAACACCCACTGTATTAAATGTGCTCTAGCTTTTGTTGGTAAAGTGCTCATTAGACAATCCCTGGTTTCATGCTGTTCACTCGAGGACGGGTTCACTGAAGATACTGTGAGTCTGCGCACACATACTCCTAGGAATGCAAAAACAATTAGGCGAGCAAAACAATTTGGGTGAGCTTTTCTGACATTTCCTGCTTCAGCCGGCGTGCAAACACGTCCCTCTGCAGCACGTAGTATTGCAAGCAACCAGCTGCCGTGACAGGACTTTTCTGCACTTGTGTCCAGTGGACAGCAGAGATTCCTGCATGGAGAGCAAGCTCTGGGTTCATGGATCAAATAGGTCACTGTTGCCCATAAATGTGTGGTTTTGAGAGCCCTTGCCTTGCCAGCAAGATTACTATGGAGGCCCCGAAATGTCTGGTTGTGGCTCATGGGATGGGGGAGGCAGTGTGCTGTCCAGAGTGCCCACACCTCCAGGGATCAGCACTGACTGCCGGTACCCACAGTGGACCACAAAGAGAAGCCCCACTGGGATTACCACATGCAGATAGGAGCTTTTAGCCATTAGCTACGTGAAAACTCAGCCTTTCTTGGAGCCTGTCAAAACTGCAATTGTTGACTCTTGTTATGCTAAAACTGAAGAGACCAGACACCAGGAGTTTGACTACACAAAGAAGCATTTGCCCTTCATGGCAAGATGGTCCGCTTGTATCTTTTCCTTCCTCCCTTCACTCCGCTCATCTGCCCATGGTTCACCACATGTTGGCCACTGGTATAGACGTCATTCATTCTCATTTGCTTGACATTCATTCTTTTTTATCTGGCTAGCCATAAAATAAAATGGAGAAGTTCTCTAGCCAAACACCAACAGTGTTCGCTCAAGAGGAGCTATGTTCCCTGTTCCATCTCGTTTAGCTGTATCTGACACAGAGTGTACCTGCATCCTCCCTGAGCAGCTGGTGGCAGCTGCTAGAGCTAAGCCTGGCCCTGTTGTTCTTTGTTTCTGTTTAGGTTGGGCTAAATATAGACAGCTGTTTGATTGCTGGGGAAGGAATGCCAGGACTCAAGATCTGTGCGTGCTGCACAGCTCTCTCTCAGCTACCCCCTGCAGCGCTTGATTTGATAAGACAGCCAGCCTGCCCTCTTTTGTCTCCGGTGCTTATTGGCAAAAGGCATCAGAGAAGCTCAGCTTCCTGGTGGAGTCCCAAGAACCCTTCGCCCAGTTACCGTGAAGCTTTGCAGCACCTCGTCTGGGGCTGCAGTGCCTGACAGGGTCACTGAATGCAGTGATACGTCCCAGGCTGCCGCTAGCCCTGATGATTCTTTTCAGAAATGCTTGCTGACAGATTTCTATCCTTCCCCCGACTCCAGTGTCTGGAATCCCGGCCTACCCCTTGCCTTGCAAATACTTTTTTTGCTCCACTCTCATCTGTCACCCTATCCTCTCCTCTTCCCAGTTGCTGTACGTCTTCCCTAAAGTCTGTGCAGGCTCTAATCTTTTCATCTGTGTTCTCAACATGCAAACTTTGTGTTCACAGCTGCCTCTTCTGCCCCCTCACTTACTGCTTCCTCCCATCCATTTCAAGTCACCAGCAGCTTCACTGAAATATACCCAGTGCCAGTGCATATTTAAAAATGCTACAAGAGCCCAACTAGCTCAATGAACAGGAGAGATGTGATGTGGCAATGAGCAACCACTCTGAAGTGGTCCTACTGTTCTAGAAACTATTTCCTGCACTGGACTTTGTGGCTGCCCCTAGCTGCGACTCCTCTACGTAGTCATTGTGTGGAGTCAGATTCATGCAGATAAAGAAAAGCTAAATGTTTCGTCACAAAGCTAGCCTCAGTCAAGAGCAGATGAATTCACCTATTTTGACTTCACAGCAGAGCAGAAGAAATAAATAATGTCTGTATTTCCTAAGCAAACTTGCTTCATCTTTGTGCCACCCTTGGACCTTTTACATTTACACACAAAATACACAGAAACTAAGTATATATTAAAAATAACACTACCTAAAAGTGGGAAGATGGTTCCATCTTTAGTAGAGCTGCGGTTAAGGGCTACCGTGGCAAGCTGCTGAACGGAGGTGTTTGTATCCTATTAGCATGCTCTTGGCACGCTCTCCAGTCCTGGTGGGGGAAAGAGGAGAGGGAAAGAACCGACACAACGTGCCACTGGGCAAGCAAACTATGGCTTTTTAATTGATCTGCTGCTTTTATTCCAGCTCAGTGTTTGCTGAGCATTACTGGCAGTGTTTTATGCTGCTGCTTCAGTGGCAGCAGTTACGAGCATGGGGGAAGCCACCTGTCAGGCATCTCTCATATGCCACCCTCCCCTGGCCCCATGCAGGCTCTGACAGCTCTTCCTTGTCACCCTACCGGGCACTGCACCTCCTGTGCTACCAAAGCCCCTCAGATTTGGGAGGAAGGACCGACTTCCGCGCTCTTTGGGGCTGGATCCCAGTGGGAGCGCTAGCTTCACATCTGTGACAATATCGCACGGTTATTCACCGCGTCCGAATCTGGCCTGCTCTTTGAAGTAGTATTTCTTTCTGCTTGCCTCAGATTGAACCAGCCCCCTTTATTTCATTGACTCATAGCCCTTCCTGGAGTCAGAGAAATAGCCGAGAGGGGGGATGCATCTGTTTCTATTGCCTTTTCATAATTCTGAATGGGAAAAGTATTCTGTATGATCGTTTCCCACCAGGTACAGCATTCGCTCTGCTGGAGTTAGTCTACAGCTGTTAAAGTTTCTAATGGATTTACCATGTATGTGTTAGGAAACGCCATACATTATGCTAGTGACGCTGTAGATAACTCATTCTGTGCATACACTATGAAAAGATAAATGGCAAGAGAAGTATGAAGCCCAGGGGAAGGAAGTAGTAGATATAATAAACATATGTGCAGCTTTAAAATGCCATAGAAATTGGCTGGAGTGTCCAAATGCCTTTCCAGAAATGTTAGACAGTAGTCTGAGCACAGGAAAATGAGGGAGTATGTTGAAAACATCAAATCTGGCTTTGAAAGCACACAGATTTCAGTGTTTGCAGGCTGGCTCTTTTGCTTCAGCCACTGGAAGGTTAGCAGAAAGGACATTGCGGACGAAGGAGAGCAGGAATCTGAGGCCGAGATGCATCACCATGGGGGACGATGCTTAGACAAGTGGTTGGAAAAGCCTTCAAGCTGGAAGGATGTATTTGGGCATTGCACAGGGTCTGCTGTCCCAGGGAAGGCATTTCTCTAACACGGCACTTCAGGCTTCCTAGGCATTCTGAGGACAAGCCTGTCGCCATCCGAAGCAGGCCCCTAGGACTGTGCTCAAGAGGCAGATACGGAAACAGGCACAGGAGGACCTTGCTGTTTGCAAGCTGGAATGGGAGCAGGAACTCTCCTCAAGAATTACCCCCGCTTCTTCCCATCGTGTTTCCTCCGGGCCAGGCCTGCCAAGCCCCAGGCTGGATGGCCTCCAGGCAGGCAGTGTTACACAGCGTGTAGGCCCCTTCTCCCACAGGCTCTGCTGGATCCTTACGGTCCTTTATGGCCTGTCCACTGCTATTAATTATTGACAGGGAAATGAAGTACTAACAGAATTCCCCCTCCCCTACACCCATTAAAAACCTATTTAAGCAAAATTGGCAATCCTGTCTTTACCTCTTTATCCAGTAGGGCTTATTTTTCCTTTGACCTACACAACCACAAGCACAAAGGGAGCTTGTTTTCACATCCACTCCCCTCTTCATATGATGCTATAAAATACATTTGCCATCTATCCCTGAGTATATATAACTGTAAAACAGAGTATAAATATATACTATAAAAAAAGTTTTATATAACAATAAAAGAATCTGCCATAAAGCTGGATAGACCTTCTCTAGAGGGCTGCTTCACCTCTGCTGGGAGAGCAAGCTCCAAATTTTTTGTCAGTGACTGATATCTGTGCCTGCCATGGGAACAAAAATCCTTCTGCCTTCCATGGATGAAGGCCACTGTGCAAAGCTGTCTATCATCTGACCCACACAGCAGTTGGCTTGTGCCCTCATGGAGCCTTGCAAGTGAAAACTTCAAGTCCTACATTCAGGGCAAGAGAGTGTAAGAAAAAAGTAAAAGCCAAAAATTCAGAGTGGGCTATATATTTCTTCATTGGAATAGTGCTGGAGAATAAATAGAAATACATTGAAGAGTCACCACAGAAGAATGCAGTATCAGACCCACAGGGAGCAGCAAAAAAAAAAGAAAAAAACAAGCCAAAAAATAACCCACACTCTGGAAAAAGGGGGCATGAAGTTGCAGTGCCAAAGAAAATACTTTGTATTAACCAACCTCAGTGGCAGAATCTTTGACACCAAGCACTACTGCTTAACCCAACTGAATGTTTGTGGTTACATACACTGGGATTGTTCCTGCTCCAAGTTGAATTTCAACATGAAATAATTTAATAGTGATCCATAGCATAAGCTTGTCCCAAAAGTTCATATCTGCTAGATCTATTGCCAGAACATAAATTTACTGAAATTTTATCTCCAG
Source organism: Crypturellus undulatus (assembly GCA_013389825.1). Taxonomy (NCBI): domain Eukaryota; kingdom Metazoa; phylum Chordata; class Aves; order Tinamiformes; family Tinamidae; genus Crypturellus; species Crypturellus undulatus. The sequence continues at coordinate 235,305 of VWPW01023943.1, forward strand.
TTAAGAAAACTTGGCCTTTATCTACAAGGAGCATTGCAGGTCACGAAAGATTAAAGAAGAGAACTGGAGAGGGACATCAGTACTCATGTTTCCTTAGAAAGATGTCCTTCTGTGACACACACATTTTTTTCCTCACTCATTCTGATCGTAACTGTCTGCTTACCCCAGCTGGTGATCGGGCCAAGCCAACTTATTCAAAAAACAGGGAACGTGAAGTGGGCTGTCTTCTTTGCTATACTATGCTTTACACACACAGCCACCTTTCTCCTTACTGTAATAGGCAGCTGAAGAAAGAAATCTCCTTGTTTCCTGACCACAGTAAACAAATTCACTAAAACTCAAGCATGCAGAGCTCTGTATCCTAGCAAGTGTAACGGCAGATGTGACCCTATTCATATCCAGTCCTTCTGTTTAGGTTTGCTCTGATGATCAAATGGCAAAAGCAGGAGCACAGCAAGTTTCTGCCATGCAAGCCTGCAAGGTTAAAGGCTTCAAGACAACTTCATCCAGAACCCAACTTACCCAACAAGTATATATATTATATACTTATATGTATTCATATGTCATGTTCTAGTGATGATTTGAGGATTAATGAGATACTTGGTCACTGGGCAGCAAAGATACACCTGCACATTGTGTACATGGACAGAAGGAAAGCAGAAAAAAATGAAGAGAAAGAAACTTTATTTTTAAGATATATGAAAAGCATAAATAAAAATTGTCCCTATTAATAACTGATAGAGGAAGGATTCATACATAGTACTAGAAGGATGTGAAGAGTACTCGTGCAAAAAGGAATCGTGGCTTGTTGTTTGCTTGAAATGAAGTGAGTAACTAGACTGGGTGCTTCAGGTCTGTTAGAAAGGAGATGCCAAGCTGTCCTGAGAGCACAGCTCACCACTATTTACCATCAGCTCCTGTGGCTGATACCATCTCGCTGAAAATAGGGCAAGCATAGACTAAGGAAGGGAATCAAGATCTTACATTTCATGAATGTCTAATGCTACACGATAATCTCAGGTAAGTACATCTTGTGTGTGAATCTTCTTTCATTAACATTCAATATAATTAAACCAGTCTATTTCTCATCATCGTGTCATGCATCCGCAGCATCATTTTGATAATTACTCTGGGATGTATTTTTGCAGTTTCCAATGTGATATTGAAAAAAAAAATCCCCCATGAAGACAAATACCTGATATTTTAAGTGTGCTTAACATAACTATGTTTTTTCCTGTATTTAGGAACTAGCACGAAAAACTTGAGCTTTGACTGAGCACCACCATATGAACAAATGAATTCCATGTAGTACTCGGTGCATACTGAGATGGAGCTAGGAACCTGTGTTATAGGAAATATTTGTACAGTTTGGACAGATCTGCTCATCAGACTTACAGGCTCTAAGGATAAGATAATGCAGCATTTCCCTTATTCTTCAGGTTGCAAAAACAGTTGCAGGGGAAACTAAAATGAGAAAAGCACCTTACAGGTATGAAAAGTATCACAATTTACCTACAGGAGGTCTCTAAACACAGCTGAACAAAGCCTCTGTATCAGCAGCACCATTTTCAGTTATTGCATTTTATATATCACCTCATACTAGGTCCCTATCCAAAATACCTTTTTTTTTTTTAATCACCTAAAATAGTTATGCCTGGCTCCCACCAGAAATTTTACATCATTTCTTCAATTGCCAAATTCACAGACATCCTTTCCAGCAAGCTGTGAAAACTGCAATACCATCAAGTCTGAGTAACCTGGTTGCACATTCTGGTGCTGAAAGGATGACTTTCTGTGTCCCACTGCTGAATGGTGAATGGTGACTGGCTGCAAACAGAAGGGACTTCGCTGTGAAAGTCATTCATCTCTGCTAAATACATGACCACTTTAGATGCTGCTTTTAGGCTCTACACAGGAGGTAGCTGGCAGTCATGCTGTTCAAAACTGCAAGAAAAATACAATGACAAAAGGCAGGAGTCAGAAGAGGCTTAGGGATCCATGATTACCATCTGAAGCTTGATTGTGCTCTGCCATTTTCTGTTCTTTTCTATTAATATAGGCTGCTTTTTCTGAAGGTGGAAATACTTCTGTGCTTTGTAACTAGCAAGGCAGGATGGATTGAAAGGACAGGTGTTACATGGGCAGACTGACATCACATGTTCAAAATATTTAAATCATAGTGCAGTTCTAAGAACACCACACTCACCTTAATGGGTAACTCAAAGCGACTGGGGCTCTGCATTTTTATAGCATTGTAAGGAAAGATTTTATTTGACATTTCACAATATCTTGAACCTACTGATTGCTCTCAGATTCCAACCTGTTTTGCTCAGAAAACAAAAAAAGCTTTCAGGATAGCCACAAGTATAGGATGCACACACTGCGACTAGCACATTAGTCCAATAAATATTTTTGCACATCGGTCTATTTTCTAAGGCATAATTCAGTTGAATCTACATAATCAGTTTGAGCAGTCATAGGAGTGGTTTTAGAGATGTCACCCTTCTATGTGGAGAACAGATGGGATTTTTTTGTTTGTTTCTTTCAGCTAAATGTCAACTTCTAGAAGAGAAATGTCTGTGTGATGTACTCTACTTCAAAGTTGGATTCAGGCTCTTTAAAAAGTAAAGATAATGTCCCAATAAAAGTGGTGGCACATAATGCAAGAGAGAAATTCAATTACTGATTGGCTGAGGTTAGCTACATGTCTGGGTTGCTGACTTTTTATAGAGCAGCTCAAAGGTTGGAGGAGACGTGCATGAAAGCATGGAGCTGCTGGGTCACTATGGGAGCGAGGAACAACTCATACAATGCCTAATGACTCTTCTGGCTTCAGTTCATCTCTCTGCTTCTCCCAAGGGACCACCACTATTGGGTAGGGACATCTTTCAGCACAGGACAAGGGTATTCAATGGAGCCAATGTACTAATGGTTGGACAGATCCCATCACTCAAAGCATTTGACTAGGTTGTGACTAGGAAGTGGTCAAGGAATTTGCTATTTTGGCACACCATCATAAATACCACCACTAAACAAATCTCATCATATTGAAGCTTTCTGACAGCTGGTGTAAACTCAGTCAGATGCTTTGCTAGAGGAGGACTAAACACCAAGGAGCTCCAGCATCCGAATCAAAACTGCTTCCTCCACTAGTTCATTTGAAGGAATGTTGTTTCCTAAGTATCACCACAAAGATAGCACATTTGCCCTTGTTCAATATTAAATGACCCTAGAGGAGCAATGACTAGAAATGGCCTAAGAGACATGCATGCAATATGATCTACCCTGAAGGAACTTTGGTAGCAGTCATCTCTTCAGGGTAGAGCTTGTTTGAATTTAGGTAATTTATGAACCTCTTCATATTTTATTCCCCAGTAAATAAAATTTCCCTTTACAAGCAATTTGTGTCCTTCATTGGAAAAGGGAGTCAGAGGAGATGACCGTTGTAATCATTTGATCTTTTAACAAAAAAAAAAAATAATCTTATTGACCTTTATTATATGAAGTTAAAGAACTTTTCCTAGTAAACAAATATAAAAATACATATACTGTGCAGAGGCACAATACAGATGGGTACAAGCTGCCCAGAGCAAATAACACTGCAGAGGTTATCTTCAGTATTAATTAGTTTAACTTAAGAGTCTGCACTACTAGGACTAGAAAGATCTTCTGCTCCATATCTGCCTTAACTCAAAAGCAACAGGTGAGTGAAATGAGTGCTCTGTGTTCATCTACTGCCAAAACAAGTGTGGGGAAAATAACTCATCAAGAGCAACCTGAATTTCATGCATCTTCCGTGCGGAGAGCCAGTTTAATGTAACTTCCTGAGCCCTCACCCCCAGTTCCACCCAGCCCACTTTGCTTCAGTTCTGCAGTGCAGAGTGAAGCTTTCTGAATGGTATGTTTTGTCAGCAATTGCAATGAGAAAAATCTGTTGTCCCAGGGAGAGTTGAAGGCCAATTTTGCAGACCCTTGAGAATCAAATAAAGTTTGAACAAACCCCTAAAATTCTGGGAGTTTATCCAGATTTGGACTTTTGTTTGCACTTTAGTCAGGATAAAACCAGAGAAAGGCATGGGTTAGTATGTAGTTCTTGATCCCATATGCTGTGATATCTTAATTAAACTGTACCTTTGTTTACTTAAGAGCTTAAGTATGTGGAAATAAAAACCTAAGACCTATTTTTAGGGTAGCGTCACTGGTCTATGCAAGTGTTAAGTTAATCATTCTGACTAGTGTATCTGGCACGTGAGGCAACTCCCCCTCCACCTTCCCCTAGCATTTGTCCCTCTACAAAAGCATTTAAGGGTCTGAAATACCCTGTCTCCTGCATAGGGTTTCTGCATATCATCAAAAGGGGTTTCTGCTGCATTTCCACTGCTATTTATATTAACCTGAGGCATATTCATTTTAAGCCTATAATGAGTGATAAAAGCCTGATCTGCAGTAGAGATCCAGAACGTCACATTTTTTTATGTTCTATCAGCATTTGGAAGAACAGTTGCACAGACTGGAACTAAGCACACGAAAGCTTGAATCCTAACTAGTCAGTATTATCGCTTTCACTGATAGAAATCTGGATTCCTTCATGTCCAGATGAGATTTTTCCAATTCCTAGTCTTTTTAAAGATTTCATAGCACAACACCACAAAAAGCTTTGAACATACTTTGAAAATATGTAATGGAAATTTTCCATATTTCATATATGAAAGGATAAGACTTTTCTACAGGCAGTGTAGAGCAGTGACTGAATGTATTGAGTGGTGTCCCTAATTTTAAGAAAAATGTTCATTTGACTTGATACAGTGTATTTAGTAATTTTCTTCATATGACATAGGAAGAGAGCGTCTTCCAGCATCTTCACAGCTCCCAATGAATCAGTCTGCCATGAAGTGTTGTTTGTACATGCAGTGCAAGTTTGCACAAATATCCAAAGATACTTTCAATAATTTTAATTGCTCAGAACAGTGTTAGTATCAAAACAAGGTAATGTTTTTATTATGTCCACATAACATACAGTTAGAAAGTTTCAATGTATCCACACCAATAATTCATTAGTGGCTAGGCGTAATATGTACATTTCAATATTTTATCTGGAAGTCAGGTTGGATTCAAGTTTTAACATTGCATTCAAATTTTTAATCAAAAAAATTAGTCTTAAAAGGAGCTGCAGTGAGCTATTGTTGACAGCAGGAGACTTAGGTCCTAATTTTCTAGAGGCTGCACTTAATTATGCCGCTGTTTCTCACAGAGCCTTGAGAAAGCTTCTGTTATTCTGAGACTTTTTTTTTTTTTTGGTTACCATACTATCTTGATATACAAAAAGGCTTAATTAATCTTGCAGAAACACTTGCAATCCTTGAATAGAAAAAGCTATGCAAATGCAAAATATGGCTTATTCAGGAGTAAGTTACCAGGGAGAGAGAATGGGTAGGAAAAGGGAAAGATGTAAGGGAATTCTTGCACTACTGTAATGCATAGTTCTGCAAATATTTGTGCAGGTCTGAAGGAGGAGTCAAAAAGAGGTGCCCATCTGTGACCAAATTAGACTTTGCAGCCAGGAGGGTGGATAGGAGAGGGAACAGCAGCTTTGCAAGGAGAGACCAGGACAGCCGGAGAAGAGTTGAGAAAGGAACCAGAAGAGTTGGGAAAGGAGAAGGCTAAGGAAGGATATGATCAGTGCTTAGCGGGTGGGTATATCAAACAGAACTGTTCATTAAATCCAACAATACGAGCTAGAGGTCGCTTGAAACTGGTCTAGAACTGGCCTAAAACATTTTTAAAAGTGTTTCTTTACACAACAGGTAGTGAAAGCCTGAAAGTAGCTGCTATAAAAGTCTGAAAATTATGAAGTCTGAAATATCAAAAATCCCGAAGTCCTGAGAGATGGCAATACTTTATGTCAGCTTCTGTGACTGGACAAGACTGCAGCGTGCTGTCGGATGGATAAATGGTTTTGTATGCATTCAGCTTCTACAAATCAAAAGGACTTCTGGAATTAGTCTACATCAAATGTAGGAAGTGTTCTTGAAGTCAAGGAAGAACATGCATTACATCTCACACCAGAAGTCCCAGAACAAGTATTAAGGAGTGAAGAATGCATTAAAAAAAAAAAAAAAAAAAAAAAAAAAAGGCCATTTTCCTAGCAAAGGACTCTCTCACTGTGACTGTGGTATGAGGTTCCTCAAACTAGTGAGCAGCATCTTAAAGTCTGTCACTAGACTCTTCTGCAGCAGGAGATGGCCACACAAGCTAACATTTTAAAGAGCAAAATTTGGCTAGTTTTATTTCAATTTAATGTGATTCTTAACTTGTTGGCTTATGTATGTGTTATTGTGCTTCTGCCTGGCTTCTTTTGCAAGAACACTTGATCTGGAATGTATATAGCTGTAGTCTCTGGGCAAAGAGACAGTTAGACCTACCTAGGGGTAGTTTCCTTTTGACATGAAAGATTTATAAGGCAAGGAAGGACAGCCATCACAAGAGGTGCTGCTGAACAGAAACCCAGGCTTATTCACAGGTTTCACAAGTCAAGCATTTCTCCCCCCTGCTCCTCCCACTTCAGACAGCTAGCAGTGATTTCTAGAGCATACACAAAACCTGTTTTGATACTGCTGTATTTTGTTCAGTTATCTAAACTCCTTTAGGATCAAAGTTCTTCAAAAGAGTTCTATCAACTATCTTGAGCTCTACACATCATCGATACCTTAAATTCCCCATTGAGACAACTACATTCTTCCAAGTTACTGCCAGACATTAACTCACTGACCAAGATGTGCAGTCCGTTTACACACAAGCAGAGGTCAGCTATAAAACAGATTTTATGACTAAGTGGCATAAGTTCAGGTGCCAGGAGAGTCACTTACTGCAATATACAACATTAAATACAGGTCAGAGTAGCAAGGATCTCCCCTGTGGTTTGGCGGTCACTGATGAGACAGTGTCCTTGCATGGATGGCATTTAGAAGTTGAATGATTCTTTAGAGCAACCCTTGTTCTGTTGTGAAAACACCCCTATCTACTAATGAGAGCTGCAGGGTAGGAAATAGGAGCCGGAGGGCTATCTCTAACAGTTTACTCCCTGTGTGGTCTTGGCAAGGCACTTAGTTCACTGCCTCAGCTTCTCCCAGCTCTTAAAGAATATAATACGTTCCTATTTCCTGCTTCCTCTTTCATTAGGGCTAGAACCTGCACGCCTCTGCAGAGATTAGAGACGTGCTCTAATGTTTGCGATACGGGCAAACAAAGATGTTAAATAATCAGCTGATGTTTATATACTTACTCGAGCGCCTTGCTCGCAGCACACCATATGGATGCAAAGTTTTGTCTGGCATATTCCTACAAGCAGATGCCTAAAGGAGCAAATGCTCACTTGAAGTTTCTACTTAAGGAGCCTCCCATTTCATTTGTGCCATGCCCTCCTCTTCTCTTTCTCTTCCTTTTCTAACATGCAGAAAGGAAGTGCACGTATGACTCTGGAAAGTGTTTGTTCTTAAAATTTAAGGGTTTTACCTGAAGACACTTTCTGTGAGGCTTTATTGCCTTTCCTAAAAAGCATTCATGAAAAACCATGAAGGATTTATAATGGATTATATTTTACAAGCCTGCAAAAACCCATTTGTTTGTACTAATGTTATAGGCTACTGTGATTTTGAAGTGATGTTTGTCATCCCAGTTGGTTACAAGACCAAATCAAGGCTTAGCTATAAACCCACATGAAGTCTTTTTTTTATTTCCTTCCACTCTGTATCTGCGAAGAGCTTTACTTTTGCAGGTGCTGCGGAGTGTTTAGTGAGGCCATGGTTACACACACAGCTTATTGTGGGGCAGGCACCAACTTCAGACTGAGGCTTTTTAGCTGCTCTGCAGCAATGGCTACAGGTTTGCATGTCCCCATGGAATATGCAGGCCAGCCCTAAGGGGAGGTAAATTTCCTCCCTTACTGCCTTAGTTGGGAAAGGCTGTGCACACAGCAGCTAGTCCCAGCAAAACAGCAAGATGCCACATCTGCCCTGTTCACTTTAATTAGTTCAGCCCTGTTGTGGCTTACATTGCAGTTACCTTTAAGAAATAGGTATCTTAATCTGGCAATAGTGACCTAGGTTCCTCTGCCACAGATTTCTTGTGCAACCTTTGCTCAGTCACTTCATTTCCTTAAAAATATTACAGTGTTTCTCCATTCCAGTAAAGCCTGGTGAGCAGAAACACTTTCAAAGTTGTAAAGCAGTTCAGTGCCACTGCATTCCCCATATGAACATTTCAATTTGGGTTACAACCGTGGGAAAAATAGTTTGGAGGAGAGAACAGACATCAACATATGCCACATAGAACAGAAGTTGGAGTTATTGAGGAAATTCATTTACTGTGAGGAAAGACAGATGAGAGTTATTTTATTGCCATCTACCTCCTTAGGCTCCAGAGTAGTGTTTCTTAATGCATTTTAATCCCCAAAGTCATTTCTTTGAATTAAATATATATTTTTTCAGCAGTACTGCATATTTTCATTCAAATAAAGTTAGGGTTGGGCCTTTTTTGCTCAGTTTTGTTTGCTGTGCATACAGGAATATGCCTATTTTTTCATTTAAAAAGTCTGGGTTTTGGCAGTTGTTTCTTGACCACTTCCAGATATCACGTAAGCCACCAGCAATTCACAAACCGCAAAATGAGACACATCACTTCAGATGCTACTTAAGGCCTCCGCCGATATCAGGGAATGATAAAGAAATGTTTGAAGAAAAGGATGTGGGAAAAGCTGCTGTTTCCCCAAGGGAAACAGAATTCACACAGAAAAATCAACACTGAGAATCTTTCTTTGATAAGGAGGCATTTCCTTTGCCTGTACCTGCTGCATCCTACCAAAGCCCTCTCACAGTACACTCAAAGTCAAAGGCCCTGTCCTTTCAGGAAGGAGTGACAGCGATTCCAGTTAGTACTGCCTTGGAGCAGATGGCCAAATTAGGTGTCAGAGATGACACTTTTGGTACTCGACCTATGAATATGCCCGGACTCTTTTGCACAGTGTGAACTGAGACTTCTGGTAGAAGCTGAAGAACATTCAGTTCTTTGAGGGGAGGTTCACATGCTTGCCTGAGGAATTTGGAGGTTAGAAAATGTTCATAAAGGAAGGCAAAAAACTCAGAAAGTCAGTTGAGGTGTAATCTTTTTCCTCTTGAACCTTTTCAAACTCTGACCCTGTGTTTTCTCTTTAGCAATACATCATTTTTCTGAAAGCTCTCCCCAGTAGAAGCTTCTGTTCTGATGCATGATGCGATGGAGAGAACATCATGCAATATCCCCTTGTTATCCATTAGCCCTTAGGAGTGTATCTGATGCCTCCTTACTGTGGCAACCAAGTGGGTGGTAAGACTAAGCCTGCCTGACAGCACCCAAGTGTTTTTAGTTATTTGGGTACAATTTGAGAGTTAGGAATGCGTACTTTCGAGAGGCAAGGTTAGACTTTAAACAAGTCAGAAGTCACTCCATAGCAGGATTTTAGGCAAGAGCATCTCTACTTTTTTGTAAGTGTGAAGACTTACTAGTTATACATACCTTCTGAGTAAGGGCAGCTTAAGTCATATCACATATGGTAGTATGCTGCACAGTCCAAAAAGATTTTCTCCCAGAATTACTGTATGCATTAAACCTAGGATTAAACCTAATTCTTCTTCAGCACATTGTGACAATTGCAAGAAAGTTATTCTGGAATAAATGACAGGGTAAGGTTTGAGGATGAGGACTATTCTAGACTAGTTTCCTATATAACTCTTCCAGTATCAGATTGGGTCCTTTTTCTTAAGTGATTTACTTTCATTCCCTTCTAGTTATTTGTCATTGATAAAGTACAACTTCAAGAGCTCAAATTGTACCACTTCTATTTCTCACATCAGGGATCCAAAGAGAGAGAAAAAAAGAAGCTTATGTTGTTGCCTGTATGATATCAAATTACTTTTGCAGTTTCACATGCAGATAAGTAAAGTTTTGCAGCTTGAGTTCATTAGCTACCACAGTCTTATTTACTGTTTGGAGCAGCTTCAATGTGTTTTCACACGTTTCAATGCCATTTATTTTTAAGAAAACTAGGGATTAGGACAAAGGAATTGTGCTTTATTATTTCTTAAAACAGTGTTGCAAAGATTGTCAGGATCTGTACCAAAATGTATATGGACTGAGCTTAGAGCAACTGTAGCTGAACCTTCAATAACACTCTATCAAAGCCATATAAAAGTACAGTGATACCAACTTGAACCAGTTATATCTTGTATAGTGCTTCTGAGATCTTTCCTTTTCTAGCGTAGGTTGAACCCACCTACATACACCATACAGATTAGCTTTTGTGGACAAGCTTTGTGTCATTAGGGAAGCTGTGTGCCACTGAGCTGCATGAGTTAATCCTATTTTCCAGTAAACACATGATGTTTACGTGCAAGGGTTTTTGACAGTTGCTGGATGAAAATAATACTTTGAGCTAACAGCTAATTACCAGATCACACAGTGGGATACACTGGCATGCAAAGGAAATAGGATTATCAGATCCCGAAAAAATGACTTTCTGCTTTGCTGTGTATCCCATAGAAACAGCATAACATTTTTCTTGGAGAAGAGCCACTCCCAAATGACTTGAGCCAAGAGTCTAGGAAAATAACAACAGAGGGGAGAAAGGAGAAGAAAAAAATCCACACACCCACCACAACACACACTGCCCAGTTCAGGTCCAAACACTAAACCGACATTTTCTACCTAAGAAGGTTGCTCATTTTGCTTCCCAGTAGCTGCAGTCAAGCATTGCCTCCATTTTCATGGCATCAAATCCCTCATGTCCGTTTTTTAAAGGATCTTCATGCTGCTTGGAGAGAAATAAAAAGTTGAGAGTCAGTCTTTGGTAGGTAGGAAGCCTATACTCTCTCTACCTGCAAGTCCCTTTATATACTTTCCTTCACTTATTACTATCCTCAGCCTCCAGTCCCTTCCGCAGCTCTTCTGCTATTAGTGTTACTTCTCATACGTAAGAGTCACGTCACACTAAGCACAAGTCATGCAGAGACAGGTCTCACCTAACTGCCTAGTTCTCCATGTTTCACTTTCTTCTGCCTCTCATTCTCCGTTCTTTCTCCTCTTCGCCCTGCATCGAAATACCTCAATTTCTAATACTGCATTGCCCCTGAACACTTCCCAGCCATGCAAAAAAAGTAATCGATGCCTCTGTACTAAAATAGAGAGCGAGGAGGAACCAGGGGGAACACAGTTTTAGTACCTTAATGTGCTTAGTCACATCCTTAAACAGAAACCACTAATTAAAAACAAAGCATACAATATGATACTTTTATATCAGAAGGCTAAATGCTTATTTCAGTATACACAGCCACTCATGTGGCATAGTTGAAGGCTCACAAGTCACAATTTAGACTTTATTATTAAAGCCATACTCCCACAAGATAAGACATGGAACTCAAGTAATTCTATATTAAAAGGGACAGCGTTAAACTACAGCTTTACATGAGATTTTCCATATGTAGGACCTTCACTCAGAACTTGGTTAAGATGGCTCTATGGAGGGGAGGGAAGAAACAAACAAAAAACCCCAAAAGACTACAATTCCAGGCTTTGAAACAGAGAAGAGATGTTTTAAACCAGTCAGTAATGCCAGTACACTACTTTCTTGAGCAGCTGGCATGCAGGGCTCTACCGAACTCTTGTGCCACAGAAAACTTCTTCACAGACAGTGATAACAGCAGGTGCTGCAACTCTGCAAAAGGTCTAGTGTTCTCAGCACACTGTTTCCCACTCTTAAGATTTAACAAGAGTTGGCCATAAAAATATTTTTTCTCTTAAAAGTCATGGCTTATTTTTTGCCTCTATTTAAAATCCTATATGAAATAAAATGTTAAGGTTATTACGTTTGAAATGAACAGAAACAGAACCCTGCTTAACCTTGTCAGTACCACTCACTTTTCTTTTTTGTGCAAATATTAATAATACTAAACACTTTCTCATGGAACTTGATTTCCATGAATTGGTGTATTCCAGCAGAAATAAGTGTTAGCTGGAAATTTTTCAAGTAACTTTCCCCACAAGAAGGACAGAAAAAAAATCCCTTAACCAGTCCAGGCTACAACCGAGAAAGATTTCTCCTTTGCTTCTTTGGCCAGAAGCTACAGCTTCTCCTGAACGCCCTTGCAGGATAGTGTACAGAAAAGCAGTTCTCCATTACATTGATGGAATGGAAATAGAGAGGGGAGAGATGTGAAAATGCCCATTGCAAAGCCAGGCACCATATCATCATTTTCTTCAAGAAGTAAAAATAGCATTAATTGGTATAATGACAGGCAGTTTATAGTTACACACACACACACATATATATATAAGTTGTTCTAATACATTTGGAATAGAAAGGACAAACTAAGTAGATATACTCAAATACTGGGCTGGTTGTAACAACTAAATATCTTTAACAACAAGTAACTTGAATTCCCACAAAACACTGATAAACATATTAGACACTTCTTTCCATTGTAAAGAAAAGACACAAGGTCTCTTGTATTTGGCATTTTTCATAGTTCTGCTTCCCCAGACACTTAATGGTTTCCCCACAGAAGTCTTACCTTTGCTGTACTTCTGCCTCCTGATCCTCATCAGGGTGGTTCTGATGCACATACACAGCCAAAGCAGAAGTCTTGTCCTCGAGGGGGTAAATAAGGCTCCAGACAAGTGCTGCAAGATGTGACAGAGCTCCACAGTCCTTATCCTTTCTACTATCCAAACAGCCACTTGCTCACAGGTGCATAATCAGAAAGTTAATTTCTTACAAACCATAAATTTTGCCCTTTGCTTTTTAGTGTCCCAGGTTCATATTTCATCCATTTCATCCACTGACCATGCTTTATATTTCATCTCACAATACTATCTGATTTTTAAGCTCCCTCCCCAGGCCTATACCTGCTATGCTACTTTCCTCCTTTAGTTATACCTAAGCAGACCAGGGCTTGCAATTTAAAGGATGTGCGGCCATCAGCTGATTGCTATCACTGGCTCCCCTCTTTCCTATCAACCACAGACCACAGGTCTCATCCTGGCTTTGTCCTGGGTTGCTCTAGTGCAAGAAGCAGAGCAGAGCTAGGGCAGAGGGTTCAGCATGGTCTGTACAAGCTCACTGGCACCTCTGCGCTGCTTGCTTGGCAGGCTGATCAGATGGAGGTGCAATGCACCACGTTTCAATCATATATTGCGCTTTGTTATCTAAACACATTGAAAGAGATAGGAGGTAAATACCAGCATATCCAAGTACGGAATAACTTGGGCCATTATAAATACAGATTGTGTTGACACTTGCAACAGTGCAGTTTCAGCTACTGAAGCAGACAGTACTATATTTGATTGGTCAAACAGATTTTCATCTCAAAGTATATTCCTACATCTGAAAGATAACGTGGTATTGAATACTTCAGAAAAGAAATTTAATGTCACATTGTCGATGAAGTAGATTTATATAAAATATATTTTCAAAATTGCAACCCGTGATCTATGAGTAAAAACTATTTTTTTTTGTGATTTACAGTTAAACTTATTAACTCTGCTAATTACATGATCTTTCCAACCATGTAACTTATGAGTTATGCAGTAAAAATACAACCATTTGGCTTAAAAAAATTATATTCATGTAATAAAGAGAATATTTTATCAAGTGGAGGCCTTTCATGAGAAAAGAGTAAAGTTTGTACTTATGCAAGTTATTTTGGGACATAAGCAGTGTGAGAAATTGTTTTTAATAAGTGATATTTTCCATGAGCTTTAAATGTGAGAATTAGGTTATATACTGAAAAAAATGATATATTTCTGCTTAAATTTTTCATAGGTCTTCATGCTTTTACCTGTTCTATTTTCCTTTTTTTTTTCCCCAGTAAATTTAATTGGTTTGCTGAGCACATTCTCTTTATGTCATATACCCACGTATGCCATGTAGTTAAAAAATAAGACAGAGAGAGAGAATGAAAGAGTAAAAAAGGAGAGAAAGAAAGCTAAAAATGGTGGAAGATTACCAAGCTCGAGGCTAAGTAGTCTTCTCATCAATACTTTGGCCTTGTTTTACATTACGTTTGATATTTGGAGATACTACCTTGTCAGAAAGTCAGGTAGTGGCCTTTACAGTGCTTATATCCTGCATCCTTACAACAGGAAATAAGTGATGAAGAACTAAAATCTTAAAATGCTCTGCAACATATGAGCAAATGTCACTTTTATGCAATGTCTAGGAAGGAGATGGTTTATACAAAACAGAGAGAGTCTCTTTTTGTGACACGACAGAAATAAAAACAAGGTTTTGTATACAATCTTATTACACTACTCCATGAAAAAAGATTTTGCAGTTAAAAGGTACCTCTCAAACAGTTCCACATAACTTGGTCAAACAGGCAAACATAAATAAAATCCGATTCTATTATCAGAAATATCAGAATGTTGTAAAACACTTTAGAAGTGTTTTACACTTCTGTAAGTGTATATTCTAAGTGTATATTCTAAAAGAATATACTTTCTAATGAGATTCATGCTGATAATGAGATGCTTCCTGCTTCTGCTTACACTGAAGAGCCAGAAGTACAGATTTCTCAAGAAAATAAATGCACAACAAACTTAAGGAGTCTTTACTGAGCCTGAAGTAGGTTCGGCTTGATATGGGAATATAGCCTTGCTTCATTCTGTCTATATCATCCTGTTTGCCTCCACATATTATAAGCAACATTTATCCCTGCTATATCTTAATTGCTTGGAAGACTAGCAAGATTTATTAAGGATATGGTTCTCTGTGTGTTTTCTTACTCTGTTTTATTGGACAGTATTTTGTAAATGTTAGCACATTCGACATAGCTTTAAATGCGACTCCTTTATTGCTGTGGAAAAAAAATAAATCTTTAGCAAATGTTTAGCAAAATAGATGATGCAACCAGGTGTACATTTATTTAAGAATAAAAGAGTGTCCCATGAACCGTTTCCTACTACCATTATGTCAGATAATTATGTAAGATTTACTGTCATTATGCAAGATAGTAGAAGAGCGTAGAAACTTATCTTCCTACCCACTCAGAATAACTTAATTAGAGATGTTTTTTAAACAAATGTCATATCCTAATAGGAAGAGGTCATTGTTTCCACATTATCTAATGAATATCTCCTTTTAAATAACATTGGTGTCCTTTAAAGATTGTTTCAGCAGTGCTCTAGACTGAAACACCCAAGCTAGTTTGTAAGTTTAAATCTGATTTAAAGCTCTGGAAATGTCAAAGAAAGAAAAAAAAAAAGTATTTGAGAAAAGTTCAAATATGTCTTGCTAATTGCTATCTCAAATTGGAAAGTAAATAAAATGACTGACACTCGTAGGAAGTTTTGATTCAAAGAAATCTAAACTGAGCAGAATAAGATCACAAATTCTATATCTGTAATTGGAAAAAAAGCAAATTGAGTAGCAGTGCATCAAGAGGAAATAATGGTAAAACATCAGGCCAACATGACTAGCATTTTCCTGTGTGTGTGAAAAGCAAGTAATATTTTGTCCTATTTTTTAAAAAAAGTGATGAAGAACAACTACCATTTCCCAGCTGATGGATTTTACTCAGAAAATTTGTATTGAAGATGTGAGAGGATTCTGGATATTAAAAATTCTTAGTCATGGAATGGAACTTTGGTTTCAAATACAAATTCTTTTACTAGGATCAGGAAACAGTGTTAAAGAATGGTATTTGCAAGTAACTAACAAGTTGCCAAAAATCTGTGTGTGAAGTAGTTCTGGGCAAAGACCATCTCTATCCCCTAATTTGGAGGTATAGCTGAAGAAGCGTCCGATCTTGTCCAACTTAATTTCCTTTTAGATGTAGGAAGGCACCAGAAAAATGCATCATTTCAAGTTCTCGTTTGAACTCCAATGGCCTTTGAATGAATCCCTAAGCAGGGATTCGATAAAGGGTGAATTGGGTTAGTGTGCTTGCACTGAAACAGTGAATGCCACTGGCAGCAGTAAGTCCAAAATCTTACTCGGTTCCCACTTCTTCCCCAGATCTCAGCTTCTAGTGATAAATGAAAGGTAGTTTTTGCATCTGACCTTGTTTGTCCTTCTTCCAACCATTAAAACTTTAGGAAACTTTTCTTGCCACCTCTCAGTCCATTTTGTTTTGTGGGAAAGATGTGCTAGTTCAGGCAATGGTGCTCTATAACTGGTCCTTGATTGCTTGGATAGAAGATAATTCCTAAATACTTATGGAATTTGTATTTGCTGTTTCTCAAAGAAAAGTGGAAGAAAGTGGTACATAACTAAAAAGCACAGAACTTATCTAGTAGAATCATGGTGTAGAATATTTTGTTGGATCTTTATATTAATGAAGGCTCTGCACTATAACTATTGTTGTGACAGTATATTAAATGTCCTTTGAGTTTATTCTTCTAATCTCAGATTAAGTTAATGTGGTTCATTATTTTATACATTATAATTCTGTCTCTCAGAATTTGGGAGGTGTGACTTTAATTGCATAGAAATAAAAGTCTAATTAGGATAGTAGAAACAATAGGAGAAGGTGCTTCTGGAAAACAGTGGAGGAGCTGTCAAAAAAAAAAAAAAAGAGAATGTGAAATGAAACAATACCATGTGAAGCTATGTCCCTTTTTCCTTTTGTCTTTGTGATTCTTTTTTCCTAAGGAAACCATTTTCATTATACTGTCTTACTCTGTCTTGCCATCCATCTCTTCTTACTAACCTGTTGACCAAATTCTAGCCAACAGCTTTTCAAACATCTAGTGATCTGAAATATAATTATGTTTCTGTGATGCATGTAAAGCCACAGCCGAGGGAATGGCTGCACTGTAAACTCACCTCCTTAGGTGTTAGAGCTCAATCTTGGGAGCCATATCTGGAAAAAAAAACCCTGGACTCCACTGGTGTCTCTGCTCCCAGACTTACTCAGAGTTGCAGTGATTCAGTTTCCAGAACACAAGGTTCATTTTGTTCCTAGGCTTTTGCACTCAGCTCTCAGTTTGTTGCCCTTAGGAGAAGTGTCACGTTGGAAATCTTTATCCAAGGCCATATGGACCAGTACTGCCCCAGCATGACTTCCAGATCTCTGAGTTGTTTCAGCCTACACCTCCCTGTCTTTCCACCCTGGCTCTGCATTCATTCTCCATTTATATGGAGAGAGGGGTCTCCATGTGAATCACCTATATGCCAGAGTTTTCATGTCTTGTTACTGTGGATTCACGTGGCACAGTTATGCTCCTGGCTGCACACAGCATAGCTGCAGATCAATGGGCAGAGTTTCTCTTTTCCCTAGTGTACGACCAAACAGCTCAAAACCAGCCAGTTTCTCATAATCAGTCATAGCATTGTGGGCTTTAAATGCCATGTCTAAGAGAACCAGAAAGCTCTAAATGGGAAAACAGAAGGAGATGCTTATGACTAAGAAAGTTTGTGAGCTAACCAGACTTGTCATTCACAAAGATTAAACAGTGTTTGCTCTTATTTATACCTGCTGATCATCATGCTGTAAGGAAGGACCTTGCAGGAGATGTTCTTTGTCCATTCTTGCATTCCCAAAATGTGGGAATTAGACATCTTCAACTGAAACGGCCTTCAAGTGCTGAGCTTAGGTGCAGCTCACAAACTGCATTAATGTGCCAAAGCAGATGTCTCTGTTGCAGATGACTGTATTTAATTATTCATAATCCACGTACTGCGACGAAAACAGACCTGGCAATGCAAAACTCAGTTTATGCTTGTAGATCAAATTCACTGGCACTACGTAAGCAGGTGCAGCTCCTCTAATTTGAGGCAAGGTTCTGCCAAGCCACTAGCAAAATTAGATCATTGTTTAGAGTACAGATGGCAGGAGGTTTTGGAAGAAATGTATGTGGTCGATTGCTTTTTATAGCAGTTGTAATGTAGTGTACAGCTATATGCCATGCATTTACTACAACTTCTACTTTACTACAGCTGTTCTTCTATCTAGAAATGAACACTTCCAGGCTGTGGTAACAGCTGGTACAGAGCCAGCCAAATTCAGTCTTTTCCAAAACTCTATAAATGGTAACGGCCTAGGATGTGAAGTTCTCCATTCCCTGCAGGATGATTGCCATTGAGCAATAATCATGCTCCTTAGAAAATACCATAGTCCCTTCTGCAGGATAAATGAAGTATTTACTCTCTTAAATCACTGCAGGTCGCAGCTGAAGCACAACTGAGACGTGGAGCTCTGCTCTCTGTCTGGTCTTTGCTGGCTGCTAGCATCGATCCTTAAGGCCAACCTGTCAGTTAGAAACTACTTTATGTGTCATGCACTTGCCAGACTAGCTCATCATTTTTTAACATGCCCCCACTGTTAGGAGCATTGCAGCTGGGGGGAAGAGGAGCAGAAGGTTGCTTGCTTGCTGTTTGCCTAGACAATGACATTACTGTTTTGCCAGAAAAAAAATGCTTCCCCTTTGGCACATCTGCCTCTCCGAGCATTGCAGGCAAGTCACTCCAAGTTGTGCCTGCCCAATATCATGTGTGTCAGGAAGTTGTTTCACTTACTCTTGAATTGCAGCCTTCTTAGCAGAAGAGTGTGGATTCTGTTTAATAGCACAAAGTAAGCGTGACATGACTTTTCTGGACAGAAAACGAAGGGCTCCTATAGCCACTTGAACTTCCAGAGAGGAGGCTGGCTGAAGAGAGATGCCTGGCTCTGCCAGAAATAGCGCGGCGGCTCTTTCCCCACCACGGTGGCCATCTGTCCCGTTCTCCCCACGCCGCCTTAGAAACACACTATGATCTTTGGCAGCTTCCCACTTCCAGCCTTCTCGTTCGCGAAATGGGGGCTCGGAACATTGCCTCTGCCTCCCAGGACTGTTATGAAGCTCTTAAGATGGAAGAGGCTGGAGAGATCTAAAAATATCGTAGCTGTAAGAACCTGGAGAACGTTTTGGATCAGGAAAGCTAGTAAGAAGTACCTGGGATATATCCAAGGTTTAACAAGGAGCATTCATTTCCAGTTGGACTTTGTCATCTGGGTGGCAGCAAATCCATCAGAGGAAACCTTCTCTTTCACGTGTGCCCTAGAAAGATACAGCATTATCCCTTGTAATATAGAAAGTGTTAAGGCATCCTGGTAGGATGCCTTTGTATTTTGGTGCCTCCAGCAATAGTATTAAGTCCATAAATATTAGTTCTGCACTGAAAGTTGATTCAGCTAATAGAGAATTTACACAGCTCAAAGTTTGGTATTATACTGACAAGGGATATATTTTAAAATTCTCTATAAAAAGAAAAAGCCATGAGACTAGGGCTCTGGGGCAGGCATCTTGGGTCTCTTCCCCAGAGGCAGTGCAATGCCAAGAGCCCAGAGAAACCCAGACTTTGTGCAGACTAAACCCAAAGCTTCCTGGATTGTGGAAGAAAACTGTCAAAAGCAAACCTTCTCTTTAGAATGTTTCAGTTTTGACAAATAAGCAAATGCTAGTGGAAAGAAAAAAAAAAAAGAAAAACACCACCAACAAAAAACCCTTGCTGGAATTTTTCTCAGCAGTGCTAGTAAACATTAAAGTACAGTGGCTCCAGCTAAGCAAACAGGAAAGTGTACCCAGCTGTCTAACAGCGCAATCTGGCAATGGCAAAATAAAGACCAGATTGGTATATTGGACCACAGCAACCAAGAGAGTTCTGGATTTCTGAATGTCAACATGTAAGGAAGGATAGTGCCTCTTTATGAGTTTAACTTAATTTTGCCATGCAGGTAATCAAGGCTAATTTTGTGAAGAATCAGTCCAGAAGAGCATAGTGGAGCCTTCTCGTGGCCAAAATAAATAAATAATGACTTTAGGAAAAATACACATCTGTTCCTTCTATTTGATCGACAAAAGCACTGCTGGTGTTCCAGTACCTCCCTCTGCACAAAATTAGCCCTTAGGATAATTATGACTGTCATCTTTGTAAAAGACTTTGAGTTTTATACAGGTACTACTCTATATATAAAGTATAAAATCGTATTATTTCAACACAGTTGCTGGGATACCATTATATTGCGCATTATGGGAGTACTCAGTGATATTGCTAGGAGAGGGTGTGAGGAAAACATATCTTCCCCACCCACTCCTCTTATTCAGTGCAATGGTTATTGCTCTTCCCACTTCCTAATCTTTGAAAATGTCCTTGCTGACTGAAGATCTCTGCCCTGCAGCTACAGCCACAGGCCACCACTCGCTACAGGACCATGAGCACAAGCTGTGGTCCTTTAGCCTCTTCTATGACCCATTCGCACCTAGATCACTTGCTAAAATAAGACCCTGATGACATTAATGATATACTCCCTTCTCCAGCTGAAGTACCTTTGAGAGCACCCTATCCCATTCCATCCTATCCCATCCTATCCCATCCCGTTCACCTGGCATTGTGTAAACAACTCATCAGCTAAGCCTGCGATGATTGCAATGCATTAAGTTCACCAGTGTAATCTAATCTATATTGGCGTGCTTTCTGTTTTGTTCTTTGCTTTGGGATTAGTTTTTGAAGAGCTATGACTCTACTCATGTTCCTGCTGTTTGAAATTAAAATAGGAAAGCTCCTCCCTTTTCCCCCATCCTCCTATCCCTTTCTTAATATGTTGCTTTCAAAGGCCATACAACACTTACAAATATTTCATCTGAAGGGGCTGCCTGTGCATTCCCATCTGTCACGTTAACATGGCCAGATTGGAAGTATTTTTAAAAATGTAAAATATCATATGGAGGAAGAGAATGAGCAAGGAACTGCTTATATGGAGAACCAAAGTTAATGGGAGATTAACCAGTTCTTCAGTTTAAGATTCTAAGCACACATCCAAGACCTACCTTAAAGATGATGAACAACCATTACTGTCTGAATAGCACAACTGTGAGCTTGGTCGTTGCCATCTTGCTCTGCCTCCCTATACACTGAGTCATTTTTATTAGAAGCAAACACTATAGTGCCTTAAGATGCTCAGAACAGAAATAAGAATGCTAGAAAACTCTGCCTAAAATTTCAGAAAGAGGAAAGATTGTATCTTAAAAATGAATTTCTCTCCTATATCTTACCCAGTGTTCATAACGCTTAACCAATTATTTGATTGGAACTCTCATCCCACTAATATCCAGAAGTTTTGCTGTTTTTATTGAGGTCAGCCTTGGCCTTGGCTATGTGGTTGTTTCAACCTTGACCATAGCTACTCCATGCAACACAGTGGGTTTGGATCTCACCAGCAAGCACTGAACGTTTTTGTTCAGAAAATAGAAACAAAGAGCCAGCTGAGCTATAGGCATGGTTGGATTAATGGATCTTGTTGCTAATTTTCTCTAGACTCTGTGACTATGCCTGTTCCTGCTAAGTAAAAGAGAACTAAAGACCAGTTCTTGGCCCTGAGACCAGCGGGCAGCAGCTCAGGGCCTACTCCATTTGCAGCAGATTTGTCTTGGACGGAGCTGGTTAGGGCATTCCAAAATGGAACTGGGGCAAACTAATGCATGATCAGTGTCAATGAACCAAGAGCCTTTGCTTGAGCTTGCTCACTGACCCTACGTCATTTAGTAATACCAATGCACGCCTGCATGGTTTGTAGATACAAGACAGTCTACCTCCTCGTCTTGAGTAGACTTCCCAGTTCTCTCAGTCCTGCAGGCTCGGGCGTTGTCTCTGTGTCTCTTAGAGGCTTGCATACTTCTTACAGGCCCACAGAACTGCAAAGTAAATGAATGAGTATCTCTGTGCAGCTGTAAACTGGAGTAAGGCTGTAATTAGTGGTTTTTTTCTTTCTTTCTTTCTTTCTTTTTTTTTTTTTACTAAAATTGCTTTGATCCCGAGATGTGGGCACAGGTAGTCAGCAAGTCTCTGTTTTTCTCAGCTCCCTTGAGTAGGAGGAGAAGAGAAAAGGGTATTATGTTGCAGCTTTCTGGGAAGTCATTTCTGCATCTTTCTGAAATTCTGCCTAATTCCCCATGTCACGTAGGCAGCTCCGTAGTCATGCAGAAGACTTTACAGCTTGCCCACTAGCCAGTGCCCACCTGTTACAGTGTTGATGCGCACATCTCACTGGAGTTGAACGTGTTAAGCTACTGTAAGCCAACCAAACTGCAAGCCAACTTGCAAGAACATACGTGGAGCGAAGTGGATGAAAGCTTGAATCCTGATTTCATTTCCACCTGTTACGCAAATGTTCTCTTGGACTGGAATTGCACTCTATCAATTTGTCTTCTGCAAAGTAGTGATAAACCTTAAAATAGCAATCCAGATTTTCAAAAGATACCAGCCTCCCACTCTGACAGCGAGACTTTACAAGAAACTCACCTCCATTTTTAGGCATCAAAATGAAACACTCACATGTAAGAGAAAGTTTAGCACATTGGGTGCTCAGCTTCTTACACAATCTGGACAGCTGGTGCAGCAATGAGGGTTATTGGAAACGCTGGGAAACTTCTTATTTAAGAAACTAAAAGAAAACCCAGTTCTTCTGAAAATCTGGCTCTAGTTTAGGTGTTGAGCACTGAAAGATTAGAGACAGAGCTTTTTGGAAAATCTGGCACCTAATGAAGGAGTGCTGTGAGAATATATTAATTAATGTGTGAGATCCTGGGATAGCAGTGATGACAGTACTAGTAAACTTTGCAAGGAAGTAAGGAATAGCTTCTTGTGTTCAAACCTCAGGGAAAATACCTAGAAGGCAAGAATTAGTTACCCACTATGGCTATGCCACAACACAAGTATTTCCATTTATAGACATGATACTACCAGCATACAATTTTAGAATGTCATTGATACTGTGGAGACACTGTTTTTGTGGAAGTAAAATACAAATACGATAGTTTTTATTTTTCTCTTTAGCACTTAATTCCATTCAAGGATGAGAGATGCATCTATGAGATGCCTCCTGATTCTCCACGTGCACTGGGGTTTTGCCTCATTTGAACTGTGGTTGTTGAAAAGTGTCCGCAGCCCTCTGGCTTCTTCAGTCATGCTTTCAGAGACTGACATACAGCTCCGTTCTCTAATGAGAAATAGGAAGGGTCTTGTTTCTTATCTAGTTCTTTCATTTCCGGATCGCTTTTGGAACACAACTCTAGAGTCGGGCTAGATCTGGCAGATCCTCACTGTGTGGTATAGTCACATCTTCATCTGTGAGTGTTGCAGCTGAGGACTAGCAACACACGTCTCATAGCTTCGTGTTCCAAGAACCATCTATCTGTTTGCCTGAAGTATAGTGACCTAAGCAGTCATAACTGGCATCTAGCAAATAAGTAATTCTACTGAGTTCAGCAGAGCAACTTTATGTTATAAACACACAGTGACTGATCACATAACAAATCCTTTTGCAAATGCACATGTTGTTTGTACCCATACATATGCCTGCAGAGCACAGCTGCTCCAAGGGTAGTGGGAATCAGCAAGTTTGGCATTTTCGTCTTTTCTTAGATACCCTACCTCTTTTCTCAAACATGTATTTCATAAGTTCACTTTTATTTTTTGCCGCTGTGAGTCTAACTTTTGTGCCTGCTTCTTCTGATTAAAGAAAGAACTTTTTTTTCTTTCTTTCTTTAAAGTTCTGGGAGAATGAAATTATTTCTGGAATGTGTCAGCAACAAGTAGAACCTCTTGGGATTGCCTTTGACATAGAGAACATGAATTGGAGAAAACAATGAATTGGAGAGAGGAAATTGGTTTCCCCACAGCTGATGGTCTTCCTGGACTGGCTTAACCCAATCCCCCCACCGTGCTGAAGCTATTGAATGCTCAATTAGTATTCCCCAAAGTTTCAGAATAACTTGAACCAACTCCAGAAATTCTTCATTGCAGTTCATGTATCATTTCTCAGGCTTTGAGAAAAGGACCTACTGTTTCACTGTGTGCAGCAAAACAAATTCTCCCCTGCTCAGCCCTGTGCCACTTTGTTGTTTTAACTTGGTTCAAGGACACCTGCAAAAATAAACAGCAATGGCAAGTTATTACCTACAGAATGTGTGGAGTACCTCAGTTCACCAGTTTATAAATAGCAACGCAGATGGATATAATGACTGTAGTATCTTAGCGTATTTTGGATTTTGTTTTGCTTTGGGCAGTTACTATATTACACTGAGTGATTCTACAGCAGTAATCATTTCTCAAAGTGCAGAGAACTGGCCACATTTTGAGCTAGGGGCCACACAAACACTGGCAAATCCAAGGACTCAAAAATCATGAGCAAAATTTCACGTGAAATGATGGGACTTGTTCACAAGCTGGAGGAATTGGGTTTCTGAATGAAAAAAAATAGAGGATTATTTGTACCTTGCTTTGCTTTGAGTCTTTACAATGTGCTTGGTTCCATTTTTATCTCGTCTTTATAACCAAAAGAGTAACAAACTTCATGTTTAGTTGTAAGAACTGAGACCATATCATAATCAAAATTCTAAGAAAAAAAAAAAGATTTTCATTAGAAATGTCAAAATGGCAGAAGTTCTGAATTAACTTTACTGGAGACTGTTTCAAGCAAGCTGCAGTTTGGCATTTCAGCCTGAAGTTCTCACTAGGTACTCAAGTGTAACAGTTTCCCTGAGTTTTATTTGCATTAGTTTTGTTAGTTTGTTTACTATAATCCTCCTGACACAGTCTCTGGTAATGGTGATGGCTTCCTGTGCGTTGGCCAGACAGAAATAAAAATATGAGACTACTAAGCTGAATGCTGCACAAGACTGAACACATTACTCATCCACTTGCTCCGAAGAGTGAAAAGTCAAAATTTATTTGACCATTAAGCCTCAAATCACACTTGGATATTAATCTGAAGTAACAAATGAATTTCTAACACTTTACCATTTTATTCTGAGATGTGTAGAAATAAGTTTTGGTACTTTGCAGGGGGACCAAGGAGTATTTTCAAAGTTTGAGACACTTAACCCTGAGCTAGTTCATAAAGACTAACTCTTCTCTGTTCAACAAGGAACTACTTACAAGAAAACTGAATAGCCAGTGAAGTCTCACAGGGGGCCTGCCTGGAAAATGATTCAGGGAAAGGAGCAAGAAAAGAACAGGGACAGTAGCAGAGAGAAAGTGGGTCAATTTGCATTTCTTTCTTGGGGGAGACACATGAAAATAAGCTTGGGAGCAACAGTAATTCATAAAAGTATAGGTTATGATCATTTTTAGTCACATTTCTTGATGGTTTTCTAATAGTTCTCCACAGTAATACAAGCAATACAAAGATTCTTTGTTAGACCCTGATCTCTTGTGTGCTCTGTGTAGTTTGCTAATTAATAATTTGGATTAAGGGATGGAGAATACACTTATGATACCAAGCTAGGATGGAAGGCAAGTATATTGAAAACATTCAAAATGATCCTGATGAGTTGGTCTAAGAAGGCCACTGCTTTTGGAAGAAGATCACTTGATTCTAGAAAAAAAAAGTTGTGGTGCAACAGAAATAGGATGTGTGCTACACAGACTGAAAAAATTACAACATGAATACAGCCTGGGGGTTGTCTGGCTACATGTCACTTATTCCAACAAGAATTTGAGGGTTATAATGAATCAGAAACAATGAACATGATTTAATCAGGCTACTGCAAAAAGGGAAAATATTATACTGGGATGTTTAAGCAGCAGTACTATCTCTAAGAGAGATAAAGTAATCCTTCCACTCTATTTAGAGCTGCTTAAGCCTGAGCAACAGGCTTGAGAGAGCAACACAGAGTATTCTCAAATATTTAAAATGCAGTGGTGGGAACAACAAAAGCAATGGCCTTAAGTTTGCAGTAGAAAGGATTCAGTTAGACCTTGAGGACAAACACTGAACAACAAGATAACTGATCCCTGGAATAGATTGCCTTGGGAAGGTCGTGGAATCACTGAAGGCTTTAACCCATGAGATAAACATCTGTTAAGCGTAGATATAGCTGAGCTTTCACAGAGATTGATTTGGTGACCTCTCAAGGGCCTTCTTTTCACAGATTCTCTGATAAAGCCTGTAGAAGATCTTGGCCCTATGAAATTGTTTATATTATTAGGCCCTTGCCACAGAAAAACAGAAGGACTCTGTATCATAAATGTTTCCTAACACTCTGGGCAAAAATTTGCCTTCAGAGAAAAAGGTATTCTGGTGCTTAGTTGGTACTTCTGGATTATGCTGACACTGGCACCAGCAGTGCCTAAAGCAGTTTGCAGCAGAAGTAGTTAGAGAATGAACCGAGAAGCAAGATGAGGGTACTGAGCAAAGATGTGCAGTCTGTGGCAGCTTGAGAAGCACTTGCTGTCCCAGAGTGCTGGTAAGGAGATGCGGTGTCATCACTGACCATTGCACTGTTGCTTCAGGTGTGCATGACAGTGCAGTTTTGTCCATATAGGAATTTTTGGGTGCACAAATATATCAAGTTTTTGACTGTTGTTAGTTGTTCCCATCCTCCCGATCTGACATTATGTTCTTGCTACATTTCACTGTGCAAATGCAAAGGACCCATTCTGAGGAGAATGTAAATAAATGGAAGTATTCAGTGCTTAGCTGCTTTGCAATTTGCAGCACATGTGAGGATGCAACTATTTGGTCCTGAGTATTTGTGAAAGCCCCTTCATGCCTCAGTTTCCCCTTATTTATCCTTGCGTGGCATAGAGGGCTGCTACAAGAAAGTATTTTGTTTGTGTTTAGAATTTTTAGTAAGATTCTTATATGATATCTGTGAGAAAAATACAGTATAGTGCCTGTCTCACTTCTTCTGGAGCCTGTTGTAGAAGCTAACATAGCAAGCTGGAGCTTCAGCCCTTAAGCACTGCAGACCTTATTTTAAATTGCCCGATTATAAAACAGCTTGCATAGAAGAAAATGCTTGAAAAATATCCTTGAGCCAGCCAACAGAAAGAGATAATGAGTCAAAAATAGATTACTTTCAGGCATAGGGAGAGAAAATACCCTGAAATGGTATTTTCATTTTGGTTTTCAGCTTTCTCTCTAAGGGTGCAGGAAGGTTCTGGGAGAGTGGGAGAGTGAGTGCTTTGACAAGCACACAAAGACTTGTTCACTGGCAGTAAAAAAAAAAGAAACAAGATTTGCAGCTATATCAAGAGCTTTACTATACAGCTGGGGCACATAGGCAGAGCTTACCAAAGTAATGTCTGTCTTCAGAAATTTTCCCATCTCTTATTTCCATTTGAAACGATGTAGTCAACAAGTAAAACAGGAAATCGGCTGATAAAAAGAAATAAGCAACAAACTGAAGAAGAGAAATGAGTGAAGAAAGTGGTGACAAAGAGAAGATAGTTGAAGCTGCATAGAAAGTCAACTTGTAACAATGTTCTTGATATTTTCACTGCTGTGGGCTGAGCTTTTTAGTCCAGTCCTGGAACACATTTCAGTACTTGCTAAATTGGACATGCTTGAACTCTCTGAAGTCATCTTAATGCAAGCAGTAAAGCAGCTTTCTGGAGAGGCGAGTGCCAAAACTGAGAGCAGAAGTTCAGTGAAGGTCTGCACTGCTGTAAGGAGAGATGCAACTCGCTTGCAAAGAGAGGTTGGAGCTAGTTTTCATCTACCCACAGTTGGTATCAGCTTCGGAGCTAAAAACTGACTGTCATCTAGACTATAAATATTTACTGGTCGACATGCATGGTAATCACTTTTCTGGCTTCAGTTTAAATAGTACCGCCATCACCACTCCTCCCCAAAGCCTCCATTTGGTTGAGCTGGGCAACTACTCAAGGAAAAACATATACCACGCAAACCAGAGTATCTGAAATAATTAAATGTCCAACAGATTATTTCTAATCTCAGTACAATGAAATTATGTTTCCCTAAATGAGTCCCTAACAAGCCTGCATTATTTTATTAAGGTGGGACAACTACCTGTCTAAATATAAATGAAGCATATATTTGGGAACTGTAATTTAAAGGATTACCCAAAATGTTTGGCTGAGTCATCATCGATTACCATGTCTGTTTTCTCCCAGCAGCTGCACTGTCATCGCTGCAGTTTAAACAGTGTGTCATTAAGGGGGCTTGAGCATGCATTTACCTTCAGATCGCTCGGTATGCGTTTTCCATGCCCTTTTCCTTCCACCTGGTAGCCCATTTGCTGGGATTCCTGGGGCTGTTTACATTGAACATGGGCCTGAGAAACCTTGGCTGCAGCTGGCCGAAAAGGGGAGGGAAAAAGCTTGAAATGCAGATCCAAGGAGACAGCAGCTTGTTTCTGATGGCTCCCTGAAACTTTCCTGCGTTTCATGAACTTGCTTTTGCACGAGCCACCAAGAAGCAGACAGAGATGACTCATGTTTTCCGTGGGCTGTGGAGCTGTGGGGATTTAGCCTTTTGCTAAAAAGTTTGGTATCCCATTACCAGCACCTCCATTTTTGTATGCTGCTGGCAGAAGGAATACCTGGTGTCTAGGAACTGCATTCCCAACTTGCCCAGAATTTTGAACCTGAAATCCTAATTTAATTTTGTTTTTCCTTTAGGCCTTTTTATTGTTCCAAGACTTTGAGGGTAATTTATGCCCTGCTATTCGACTTTATTACACAAGATGCCAAGATTTATGTTAATAGAGGAAAATGCATTTAAAATGTCTCCTAATATATTTCCCCTGAAATACATGAAGATTACAGCTGCTGTAATAAAATCATAATCTCTGAATGCTAGAATGGAAATGTTTGACATTAACAGGCTGCTTTTAGAAATGAAATATCTGCAGTGAGAACACTGAGAACTTACAACCAGCATACAATTTTGACTGCATTTGAACTTTGCATGCTTTCTGAGATTTGGAAGGTGTGCGTGTGTGGGGGGAAGCACTTAACTTTTTACACAGGCCTCAACACTTCTTGATGTCAGCCAGAAACAGAGGCAGCAAAATTCCACAGGAGAGATTGCTCTCGTGGTAATTTAGAGTTGACAGGAACCAAGGAGCATGTGAAATCTTGTGGGAAAACCTGATCCCTTCTGTTTGGCAGCCTGAGTGATACCCATGGAAGTAGAGTTCTAGGAAACCCATGCAGAGATTTACATCTGGACTGCAGCACCAACTCCAGAAATATGAAAAATATGGATTGGTGTGGACAAGATAACTCTGGGAGTAGTTGGGTTTGAAGTGGCACTGAGTCCCTGGCATATTTCATTAAATATGGGACTGAGACATTCTGAAAATGGACAGACCCACCCTGTAGCCTTCATGTGTATACTTCTATTACTTTCAGAGTATGGAAGCAGGCTTTTCACATTACCACAATATAGGGGATGATGAAGAGATGAAAAAAAAGGTAATTCTGTACTCTGCCATAACAGTTTCACCCCACTAAATTTTCACTACCTTAGTCCACCATAAATCTGATGTAGCAGAGTAGAGAATTAAGGACAGGTTTGGAAAAAGTGGACAAAATTGATATAAAACTACTCTGGTATTCATACTCCCATGAGCAATGCTTAGGGCTTAAATAAGACGAAAACTAATCTTGCACACATGAAACTCCTACTGAACTCCCCCAGCATTGACAGGGTAATGACTCACTGCTCAAATTAAAATACAATTGCCTGTTCTGAATTCCTTTTCCTAAGAGTCAAGATCTTTTTGATATACATGGGGTTATTCAGATACTCCCTTGAATACTACATTCGGCAGCGTGGGTATAAGCCTAAGAAAAACCTTAGGCTTCCAGTTCGGCTTGTGAAGCCCTGTGATAGCAATCATTCATCTGCTGGCAAGGTTTTGTGTTATATTTTTGGCATTAATTACACAACACATTGCAGGGCAAAGTGGTGCCTTTCTCTTATCCTGGAATATCCCATTGAAAGGAAATCAAGCTCTAGGTGGCTACACAATTTGAAACAGAAAGGCTACTTTCCCTCCTTCAAAGGGTTGCACACAAAGAAGACCCTGGCCATCATCAGAGAAAGACACTAACCTATGTTAATATCAGTAATTTATTTTTGTTTTTATAGAGTCAAAGGTGTAGGTTGAGTGTTTTATTTATGAATACATTTCATCCTTACTACGCAAATATCGAAAATGAAATTCCCCACAGACCAGCTCGCTTATATATATCATCAATTCAAATTGCATTTTACCCTTATAGTATCCCAGCACAATTAAAAAAAATCTGCAAAAAGATATTTTTCAAGGTAGTGAGGAGTACAGAATCCACGTCATCACAGATACTGTCTTTGCAGCATGTTTGCTTTTGTTAATCTATAATAAAGTTTTTAGGTTTTAGTGCAAATTCCTTTTTCCATTTGCTTGTGGCATTTTGTGTGCCTTATCCTCTAAAATCCAGACTATTTTTCAATGAAATTTTCCATGAAATCTTCCTTTCTAGTCATTATACATTGTTATAATTATTTTATTTATGTTATTGACATACAAATGACTCAGAACTAGTTCTTTTCTCTATGCAAAGATAAAAGAAGTCACAGTCCCGTTCCTAAAAAGTTTATGAGGAAAATGCTAATATAGTTGAGTTCATTGTATTTCAGGAAATTAAATTTAACCTTCAGTACTTTTTAAAACAGAAATCACAGCATTATGGGCAAATATATTTATTTGAGACATAAAAAACAGTCAGTAGAATCTTATATAGACTTTATCTAAATTGGTAGGACTTCTGAAAATGACATATTATTCACTTTTAAAAGGATAAACTGAAAGACATTTTGTTATTCCAGTAATGCTGGGAATTATAAGTCTCTGCTCATGAGCCTGAAAAAGCCCACAGAGCAAAGCATCTACTAGCACCATTTACCCAGTACAGCTTGAAAGCACAGATCACAGTGTTAATCAGATCAGAAAAGCTGATACATTATTAACAGCTACCGCAGGGATTTGTAGTAATCATAATACTAAACAAAGAAGATGAAAATAAAGGCATTCTTGGATGATTTTTGTAAATATACCCTTTTCTAGGGAGTTGTATTTTATTTTGTTTTTCTTAGAAAAGTGGGATCTTTGTATTGAGTGTTCCATTTCAAAGCATATTAGATTAAATGGAATAGAAGCAAAATTTTTTTAAGAAAGCATGTTCCTACTTTTTCTTGTCCTACTCTTGACTACAGGGGGATTTGAGAGCTATTTCTCTTAAATAAAAGAGTGTGTTCTGAAAAACTAAAGTTTTACTACATAATTTTCTACTACATAATTATATAACCTTGGCTGTATGGAAGAATGTTTCATAAAATTATGTTTAATTGAAAGTCAATTTATAGCTGAGAATAGTTTTGATGGCGAATTCATGGCCAGCTGTAATTCATAACCATAGTGAATACTTTGGTAGGAAGTAAAGACCTTCCTTTCAGAGGTAAAGACCTATCATTAAGATACAACTTTACAGAACCACATTCAAAACTTAATTGCAGAGTTTCCACCTTCTGCAATCAGTGAGGCAGATCTCTAATATACAGAAACCTTGTTCATTACCAAAGCTCAGCTACACCCTCCATCCAGCACATCAAGTGTTGCAGAAGAAAATAATACATGTTTATGTAACTAAATATTGTGTCACAACCACAAAGTAATTAGACCAAGGTATTGTGAGCAACCTAAGTGTTAAATATTTGAGACTTTGCAAACTTAATGAACATATTAATAACATAGAATATTTTCTTTAGATGTTGATTGACAGCTATTTTTTAAAGAAATGTTTTTCCCATTAATTCTATGCTTCCCAAACACTTTATCTTCTATACAAATACAGCTGTTATAGGTAAATGGTGGAACTGAGATACAGGCACACAGAACAGGAGGAGAGCTTTTTTTTGAGACTACTGTCTTCCCTTGAATACCTATGTGTTGTACTAACCTAGTAAGAATCAAAATGCCCTTGCATTCCTTGGTAAATACTCCCTCTTTGACACAGTCTCAAGGTACCTATTGAAAATATGACAAGGTGTTTGGGGATTATAAGAGATGCCTTGCTTGAGAAAGAATTGAGGAAAGCACCTGAGGAAATGGCCATCATGCTTGTGTCAGATATTCACAACACAAAGCTAACATAACACATTTATCTTCACAGATTTGACAAGCACATCATCTAAATGTGTTGTGACATTCATAACTGAATGAGTAATAAATGCCCTCTCTAACCTCTCTTTAATTAATGAGTAATCTATGCTATCTATAATTCAAGAAAATGGCTCTAGTTTCAGAAAAGACAACTGAAAACTTCAAGAATGATGCTCATGAACCTGATTCTTAGATTGTCTCAGCTGCTTTTATGGGGACCTAAGAAGCATAGCCAGGAACCTGCTATTTGACGGTGATGCTGGATGATGCGACTGCCGCTGATGCTGTGAGAGGAAGCAGGCAGCTCTGTAGCTTTTGCAGGGGCACAGTAAATGCCACTAACGCCCACTCTTAGAGGTTAATTGCCCTCTGCAAGAATTAACCAAATGTCACATTATGTATACAATCCTTGATGGCGCTAGGTCTCAGTCTCATGCATAGGATCAGCTCTGCACCTGTGTACTTAGAACACCCACTATTTTTGATACACAAGTTTAGTTATAGTTACAAAATATTCTGAAAAAAAAAAAACAAATTGGAGTGGGGTGGGGGGTGGGGAGGAGGAAGGGGAAAGCAATAGCACTTTTTTTTTTCCTTCAGGTAAAATTGTCATCCCTGACCATGATATATCAAACTTCAGAATCTCAGAGATGCTTTGATTTTGTTCCTACTTCACCATTTCCAGTTCAGTGTGCTAAATTACACTAGAAAGCATGGGTTTAAAAAGTAAAGCATATGTAAAAATGAGGTGGCGCTGGCAGCTAATGACAAATCACACTAAACAAAAGTATTTTAGATAATTCTATAGCAACGTTCCTTTACCAAGCTAACGCTACCTAATGGGATTTATCTTCTTCACTTCACGCGACTGATGCTGTAAACATGTGCGTGTGTATGTGGTTCAAGGATTGCTGTGGAAATGCAGTGCTTCGCGCTGATGGTGGCTGTTGCCAGGGGGGAGCTCACGGCGCCCTCCCTTCCCCGAAAACGCAGGGTGAGTCGGCCAAGTCAGGAGAAAGCCGGCACCTGGCACATTGTGCTCAATGCGAAACGAAACATTTCGTTTCCTTTTGTTCAGGTTATTAAAGCCTTCTGTTTACACCTTTTGTAAAATGATATACAGTCAGTAATGAAAAAGCTGTTTCTGAGGCAAAACCACTTCAGCTTTTCTGAAGCAATTTTCTCCTTTTGGGCCCAGCTGCTTATTGACTTGACAAAGGGTTTTGCTCTCCCTAAAACTCCATTTTCCAGTTAATTTATTTACAAACCTCTCTTCTGTCCTTCCTCCCCAGTCCCTAGAAAGACCCCATACCCTGCTGCCTCCTCACAAGTTCACTATATTCTTCTGCACAAAAAATCGAGCTGACTTTGTTTAGTAGAGGTCAGAAGAGGCTTTCTGTCCTTCCCCTCCAACCTGTACACATATAAGTCCTAGCTAGGAGTTTCTTAGGGACTATCTAGTGCTAGGTGTTGATTTCCCCTTGGATTTGGGGATTTTTTACCACAATGTCATCTACGCAGGGCCTTGGTGCTTATCTCTTTGAGAGGCACATTGCTCTGTCAGCTGCACTGCCTCAGGCCCACTGGTGGGGCAAAACATAAGCACTGCAAAGGAAGGACGGCACCATGCTAGAAAAGGTTAGTTTCCAGGTCTGTTGGTACTAACTGAGCTCTTATAACGAAGGAAGAGAAGAAAAAGAGTGAAGCACAAATATTTATGGTGTTTGAATGGGGATTTTTTGATGTATCCATCCCAAAAATCAGGTTTTGTTCATATGGAGGCATGCATTACTGCATTGGTATTTACAAAGCAGCAGATGTTGATCTGAATCACTTCACAGAGTACGTTAGCAATTCAGGAGATTTAGGAGGCTGCAGATAAGAGAAGATATAGGAGCTATGTAAATTGTGCTATTACACATCAATGAAGTTAAAGTATCGGTGTAAACGGGAGCTTTCATCTCCATCTGATCTCTTCACAAATATGTAGTCTGCTTGAATATGGCCATTTTTCTGAAAAATAAAACCATCAGGTTTAAACTTGCAGAAATAAGTAGATTATTTCACCATGCTTCACAGAAGAGGCAGTTATAAAGTTTTGTTTTTTTCTATCTGCAGTTGGTATTAAAGTTATAAATGTAGAGAGCGGTTATGGCTAAGTGTAACTATTTCCCCCTGGCTTTTTAATTGCTGCGTCCTGTTCAACAGATCCTTGATCCCTTGTAAGGAATGCTGAACCACTCTTGGCTCCCTCCCTGTGAATGGAAAAAAATGTCATGACAAAATATTTATAATAAGTTAGAATTAGTTAGTACTGAACTCACAGAAGGAGATCTGCTCATTTAAACATGGGGATCTCCACATTTACAGTTTCGTTGAACCTGTTTGATGCTGGATTTACATTTGAAGGCACTGGTTTATGTAGGGAACAAAGCTGGAGATTATTGCTAGACTCCTGGTATTGTAACAGAGTCTGGAGCAGCTACAGCTCCTGTACTCCAGGAAACCCAGCAATAATTGGAGAGAAAGAGGGAAAAAAGAAATGAAGAAAGCATATGTAGGGAGTCCCAGGGTCCACAGCGTGCCTGCACCGGGATTCCCACTGTATTAAATTCAATATAGTCCTAGCGTTTCTCTGAAGAATTGAGCTCTTTGTAGTAAGCTCACCATCAGTTAGCGAGACAAACAGAACAACACCGAAAAGGAGCTAAAATGTTAATACTGATGCAACCCTTTTCAAGGAAATTGCAATCACTGGACTTATATTTCCT
Source organism: Crypturellus undulatus (assembly GCA_013389825.1). NCBI lineage: Eukaryota > Metazoa > Chordata > Aves > Tinamiformes > Tinamidae > Crypturellus > Crypturellus undulatus. Next base: position 270,038 of record VWPW01023943.1, read on the forward strand.
GCCCTGTAATATAAGTTTGCATATTGCTAAGATTTTGTTTTTGACTGTGGTTGTTTTAAATATTTGCCAGTAGGCTTTTGTAAGTAACTTTGTTAGCCTAATGGCAGAAGCTGACATTTGTAGCTTAACAGCTTAAGTGTTCCAGTGTGCTCAAGTGATTTAAGTGCTTCAGGGATTGTTACCCTAATTCCTCGAGAGTGAAACTTTAATGTCACATATAGCAGAGGAAATTACAGCAAGTACTCATATGAATAACATCATTTACAGTTAAGGGATAGCTAAACATTGCTAGAGGTGGATATAAACCAGAACAAGCCGATCCAAACACAGCCAGCCTTTTGGACAGGCTGAGATCTGGTTACAATCTTTATAGCTGAAGCATCTCTCTAAATATCCCTGAAAGGAATGTATAACCACTCTCACTGTAATATTTGAGTCACCTTTCAGCTAAGGGGGTACAGATGGTGAAGATAGCACTGAAAATAAATGACCATTAGGGACGCCTTAGGAGACATAAAATAAATAGCCAGTGTAAAAAAGTCAATAAAAAGCTCTCTTAATCTTTGCATCTTTGGTTTTGAAGTTACATAGCTGTTGAATTTTGGACCAAAAAACTACAGAAAAAAAAAAAGAAAGAAGCAAAGGAAACTAACATTTTACATAATGTAAATGGAAAAAGAAAGAGAGCCAACAGATGAGAATACACACTGCCTGTTCATATTTGTATACATAAGGTCAAGCTGCAAACAAATCTGTTCAAAGTGCATCTGCAATGCCAGATAACTGAGCTGCAGAGCTCCCAGGTCTGGCCCTTTAGTCATCCACACTGGTTGGAGTAAAACAACTGGCTTCCTCCAAGACAAAATCCAAATGTGTTTCTGAGAATAGTCTTCTCAATAGACCATGGCCTAGATCAGTAGGGATGAAAATCACAGCGTCGTCCGCCACATTTCTCCATCAGCCTCACACTCTCAAAGGCCCTTAAACATTTTCATGTTACCATGCATACCATGGCATGCAATATCCATCCGTGCTCTTATGCTATAGAAACATTACTCTCTCCCAAGCCATCATATAGTCTGCACAAGATCTCAGGCACTTCTAAAGTGAAAAACTGAAGAAAAAAAAAACAATAAAAACCCTATCTCTTACAGTCATGAGATCTATAAGAGGCCTGTGCCAAGTGCAGTGCAGCATGAAGGCAGCCAGTTGATCTTAATGGGGTTAACCCTGAGTGGTGAGAATATGATCTGCTTAAAAACCCTGGTCTGGAGCCATGGTTGTTCCCTTTAGCATTCTCTTAGCACTGTTTTGAGAAAGACTCAGACTAAGTTCTGTAAAACTGCTGTTGAAAATAAGCAGCTCTATATAGACTGCTTTTATAACTTACAGTGTAGGCTGAAAAGTCCACAAAGAATCAATCCAACCACGGTCAAACAAGGAGGTTACAACAGAATTTTACTGAATCAATTATTTCTACTAATACACTGCAGAAGGATGTGGGCTTAGCTTCTACTTAGTAAAAGATTCATTGAGCAGAGCAGAAAAGCCAAAAAGATTGCAGATTCCACAGAAGAGGTGACATGGTCAACACACTATTTGGAAACAGCGCCAGACCTATGTAGAGGTTTTTTTTTTTTTTTTTTGCTATCTCAATAAACTCTTTCCCATCATCCATAAAATAATGCGGATTAGTAATTAAAAAGCCTGTAGTATGAATCTCTTCAGCTTTTCTTTAGCAAACTAAGCCATATTTTGTTGCTCATTTCTCTATCTCTTTCCAATATTTTGCAAAACATAATAAAAACAAACTTTGTAGCAGACCAAGTTTGAATATATTCACATCTAATGCTAAACAATTGATTTGGTGGTTACAGCCCACTAGGTGTCATTTCAGAAGCTTTCTGTCTCTGTCATTGATATAGACATTAGAAAAGCAAGCTGTGCTTTGCGTCTCTGCTTATAATAAATCCTGTACAGTGATCTCAAAGAGCAGATAATTAATCCATAATGACATCATTTATTAGCTTATTAGCGAGAATAGAGCATGCAATGATATCACATCGGTGGGAGGCAGGGGGGGAAAAAAAGACACCTAACTGCATTTTTATCCTAATTTAGCTGAATTTAAGAGATTAAATCAAGAGGATTTTAGAACAGGCTGATATACTTTAGCATTAGTTTGAAAGGAATTGAGAATAATGTTACCAAAAGCAATAGTATATCTTTTTGAAAATAGGAAGCTTCCAAGACCTCTTACAGTGTGTTATTAACAGAACTATAATAATAATTGGGGCCTGAGAGAAATCTCAGGAAATGCAACTGTTCACTTTTTAAATTCTTCTCCTCATTTTTTTGTATTTTATGGCAATTAGTATTATAAAATAAAACATAACAGAAAATGTGTATGCTTCTATTAATTTGCATTATCATGTAATGAAATGAAATATATCAGTGAAAGAATATGAACTGAATACAAAAGGACCTGTATTTTTTTATCTGTTCTGATGAAGAAATAAAAATGTTTCCCAGCATTTTGCTAGGGCAAAGAAGGGCAGAAAATTTTGTGGAAACTGCAGTTTTAACTAAGAAAGCCTTTTTAAAAATGTGAAAGTTATTGTAATGATGTGCATAGCTGTACCACGTCTGATATATAGGCCACACGAGACGCCAGAGGAACGCATGGCCAAATCCAGAGCAATTCCAAGTTGTTGTTAGCTTAAGTTGAGCTCTAGACTAGCCTAGAAAATGGTCTTTATTCTACTCTGTGGGTAGTAGAAGTAGCCCATCTCACTTATTTTGAGTAAGTCCTCATTCTTGTATGGGTTCTATACAGCTTCCAAGTCCATTATTATTCCTAGATAAAGGATTTGCAATAATATATGGCATTAAAAGATATTCCAGAAACCAATTAGATAAAAGGCTTTCCTTGCTTAAAAAAAAAAAAAAAAAAAAGCATTGGGACTGGCCTTCTGAATCTGGATGGTCTTTCATATGAAATGAGGACAGGGAAAATGGATGACAAGGAGCGTTATTGTAAATAAAAAAGATTTCAGGAAACAGAAAAATCAACTTTTTACTTAATAATTTAGAAGTTTCAAGATATATTACTCTTACCATGACATTTGACTGGGGCAGAAGAACCCCCTCCCACTCAGTTATCTGGAAAGCCTCATTAAACTAAATTCTGTTTCTTGTTGCTTTACCAGCAAGACCATAAGGAGTCCTGGGTGCTGCCATAGAAGGCCTGCAGTTTTGCAAGTGTTTTACCACTGAGTAATAAAGCTCTCAAAACACTGCACTTTGCAAATGGGGAAGTGGAGATATAGACCAACACCATCTGTCCACAAAGTAGCCAAGGCAAAGATAAAAGATGCCTTGGGTCATGGACCACTCTTCTGGCTTTAGATTGTGCTACTGCTGTTCATAAAGGCTTATTCATTTCAAGATGTTTCAGTATGTAAGACCTATGTATTACTGTAAGAGCAAGGCTTATTTTAAGTTGTACATGCTGTTTCTGTGCTCACTTCTACAATGCGATTAGTTCCTACTGAAATCATTAATCCCAGAGATCAAACAGATCACATTCGAATTCAACCAATTCAATAGTTTAATGAGTTTTCATTTTCCTACAACATATTTTTTCTTTCTTCATGCAGGCTCAGTCTAGGGTATATCATTCAGCCCTTTCCTGGGCTCTCTCTTGATGTTAGTGAAACACTAAGGCTGGTGGCATTTGCTTTTGATGCAGCCATGGATTTAGCACGGGCTCTAAGGAAAGCTGCATTTCAGAGGTCAACATTGCGTAAGTTCCCTTTTTGCCAGACAAGCTCTATCAGCAGCAAGTCAATCAGTAGGGGCTACAGCAGGGTTTTATTCCCCCTAGTTACAGCAGGGTTTTATTCCCCCCAGAGTGAGCAGACCACACTGTCCCTTGTGTGTGTTGCATATTGAAACCTTTCATGTAACACCAGGGACTGAACTGCTTGGCCTCTCATTTCAGTTTATTTACTTTTATGTTGATAAAAAACACAGTAAAGTAGAGGTCTCCACTGTAATGAGAATGCCTAAAAAAAACCACTTGTTCAGCATAGTCAGCCCAGAGGGAAGATTGGTTTTAATTCTCATTAATATTTGAAGAGATTTAGGGAGGTTTTTTGGATTGTTTATTTTGTTTGCTTGTTTTGTCTTTTTCTAACCTTGAACAGGAAGGCTATAACTGCAGCCTTCTGAGCACATTCTATCCCTCAGATATAAATCCCTCAGATATAAATGATGCAATAATCTGACACAAAAATAGAGCTGAAAAAATGAATTGAGTTGGCTGAAATGAGTTAAAAACATGTGATAGATATTTTCTGAACACAAATGAATACTGGAGGCCAGACTCTGTCCTCATTCTGTGCAATAAGTGATGAGTGATAGAAGCAGAATAAAAGTGGAACATATCTTTACACTTGTAGGGCTGTAAGTCAGAAGGGAGTCCACTTGAAAAGGCAAAATAATTCAATACAAAACCAGAATGAGGGGAAACATTACTTAAGTGGGGATATACTGGTGTAAATTTGGAGGAACCTAATGATAAAACCCCTATAAAATTCAAGAATACAGAAAATGCTTTTTCATAGAAATGCATTTCCACTGTATGTTTCCTTATGCCCTTGGGAGTTGCTTATGTATACCATCCACACAGAACAGAGTGAAATTAATCTTTATACTATTTTACTGCAAGCTGGGAAATCAACAAAATGTTCTTAAGGAGTAGCTAGAAAGAGCTACTAAATGCATTTCTGCTTCCCTGGGGGAAGCATTTCTTGTGGCAGCAGGCATGGCTGGCTCTATCTTCTACCTTGTCTGACTTTCAACTAAAAGGGAATGAAAGGTTTGTGCTAGAAGCTAATGACTGGTATGTGGGAAAACAGTAATAAGATTATGTTCCTCTTCATCCTTGGTTCAAGATCTATTTCACGTGGCTTTTGGCCAAAAGTCTTTTCACACCCAATGGCATCTAGAAATAAGCCAGGATACTGAGGCCTCACTATTGCTTAGAGATGTGTCTGTAGCCTTACCTTAACCTCACACCTTAACTTGATTTAACTGGGATTTGCACACTTGATTTGAGCACAGAGATTTATCCAACCTGCCCAGGCTGCTTGGTACAGTCAGTTCATGTCATCAGACTTAAGTGTGAGCAGCTACTCCGAGTGATGGGGTTAGCAGTTAGACCATGCGCAGCAGAGCTGTCCTCATGTACATGCCCTGTCCCTAGACCTATTACCAGCAACACAAAGCCTCAACCCTGTGGCAAGGCATTTCCTTTCATTTTGAAGCATCACATAGCCTCAGTTATTGAAATGCTGATGTGGATGATGATCAGGACAGCACTGCAGTTGCGCTGAAGCCTGTTGTGAAGGCAAGACCGTGGTCGTGGCTTCCTCAGTATAGCAGCAGCACGCTGTTAGTTGGGTCCTCTGTGGCACTGCTGTCCCCACTGCACCAGTTCTGTGGGAGAACAGACCCACGAGCACCTTCAAGCTTAGAAAGGTCCTTTGCTGGTTTGTGAGACTCAGAAGGGGATGCAGTATGTGGTGCTTTTAAATTGTTTGTGTTCTCCATATTATAATAAACTTTGAGGCAATAATTACATCCCTGAGGTAATATCAACTGCTCTAACAGCATGAGAAATTTGATCTTCCCATTTCCTGGTTTTGGCCACAGCTCATGAAATCACAGCTATCAAACCCAGAGCTGGGATGAAAGAGCCATTCTGTTTTATTTACACAGCAATTTTTTCATTCTGTGAAACTTGAAAATAAAATAATCTTTGAGACTGACATTGAGCAGGAGTTTCTTCAGCCAGAGTAACATGTAGTTTTAGAACGATTGGGGAAGATGAGGGAAGCCAAATCATTTTTGAGTCACAACTGCTTTTTAAAATGTAAAAAACCCAAAAATATGGTCCTAAAAAGCTACGCATATACTTTCTGTTTCCTCCTCTCCCTGGAAAAGCATTCATATCTTCAAGGATTTCCATGGAGTTATGTCAAATTACATAAGCTGGATATTTGCTCTGTAGTCGCAAACAGCAGCAACACAACAAAGATTTCAGTATAGTTCTGAAAGGAAGGCAAATGTCACTCAAAAGACCGGTTGCGAAAAGGTGATTCATTAATAAAAAGTTTACAAGTGATTGAAAAGGATGCAAAATATATAACCTGTTTGGAGCTTCATTTGGCAGTTCCCTTAACTGTATTTCCACATTTTCCTAACCTTTCTAAAGGCCTTCCTTTAGAATCACGGCATATTTTTGTGAGATGGAAGGTCTGCATTCAAGAACCTTGGAGAAAAAGTCTTTTAGTCTCTAAACCTGCATAAACACTGGAAAAAAGATCAGCCCTATCGTCAAAAGCTAAGAAGCAACCTTAAATATGAAAGACAGCTCAAACCAAAGACACTCACCCAAACAGGAAGCTATGTAAAAATGTAGGTGCAAGTCCAGGTAGCTGCCCTGACGGGAAGTAACCAACACTATTTCAGTCATTAGATCACGTTTCGAAGCCTTACGCACTCAGTGCACGAATGCGCACAGACTGTAAGCATAAAGTCTGACCTAATCCAGAACACGCTGACACCCTCTGAAAGAAGCTCTAAGGAAAATAGAGGAGAAGGAGAAACTCAACTCAGATTGACTCAATACTTCACTTCCTCAGCAATTCCTACCTAGAACAATGAATACGCTTTTATACTTCAGGCTTAGAAGGAAAATTTTTCTCAGAGGCCACAAACCCCCTAACTTGAGAATATGAGAATATAATGAGAATATAGTCTCATTTCTCTATTTCCTTACTCACCACATAAACCAGTGACATCCTTTGTAATTCAATTCTAAATTAATTAGAAAACACTGAGGATTCTATTATATGGAGCTTTCCCTCCAAACTGATGTTAGTGAACAAGCATGAATGAATACTACTAGAAATGACCGGTGGTAGAAATAACACCCAAATATCTGTATAACTATTTTTGTTCCTGCTCTGACCTGCTCTGCTTTATCTCAGCAGCTCTTTTCAGAGGTAGAAATTGTCTTACTATATTTTGTGGTTTATGTAGTGTCATAAATGCTGATAATTGATTTCTCCCAGGAAAGGTTTCTGTTTGATTTCATCAATGTAAGTGTGTGTATGTTATTTTCATCAGGACCTCTCCCGTGGCTTGATTCATTAGTTTTGCACAAAGCAGGATTGTAACTGGGCGGGGGGAGGTTGCATGTGCAGAGATTTAGCAGTTACTCTGTTTTCTGTGAGGCAGAGGCTGCTTGAGGCTGGCTTGTTATGTTCGGTCTTTCTTTTAGTGGGTGGAAAAGAGAAGCCCAAAGCAGAAAGCAGTGGCATCTAATTTTCCCATCCTCAGCGTGTTACATCTTTATTTAATATGCTTATCTTTCACCTCCTCCCTCTTAACTTTTCCACTAATCCTGTGACATGGTGACCTTGTTTGAGAACCAATGTCCTTCCTATCCCAGTCAGAGATATCAGAAGTCCCTGACGGATTAACATAGCATCAATTTCCACGGGGTTTTGTTTTCCTGATAGTTCATTAAAAAGCAAAATGAAAAAAAAAATTGTCTGTGTGAGCAATATGAGCTCACATAGCAGTATCCACAGAAATGGTTTACTTTGGGATTACACAGTAGGAAACAAATCTGTAACACTAGCACCATTATCACAGATGCGTATTCTCCTAAATGGGCTTTGACTCACTTGTCATCTGCGTTCTTATAAGGAGGAATGTCCTCAGAGATGTAGATTAAAGGTACTAGTGGAAAGAGACTCATATTCATCTACAGGAAGCAGGAAAGAAGAAAAAATCCTAATGACTCTGTATTACATCATCTCCATTGTAAGATCATTTGAGGCTTTATTATTGGGCCATAGTTACTCCCATTCTAGTTTACTTGCAGTGGATTTTAATGTAAGTGTTAAGTAAGTCCTGAAGTGATATGAACAAGAGCGTCTGAGAGAGACTAAGGATAGGGCTCAGTTTAAGAAACCTGTACTTAACAAACATACCCTTGTGAATGAAGAGTCTCTGCTTCCACAGACAACAGGGGTATTCGGGAGCACCTGAGAAATGCTGCTGATCTGAGACAACCACAAGAGACTGGCAGGCACGAGATGCTGCCATGCCACCCATGCTCTTTTTTAAAGGGCAGCTAGAGCCATATAAGAAACTACAGGGTGTTTCTAATGCCCTCAACACCTGTGTTCAGCTCACTGAACTGAGCCCTGAGTATCTTTGCTTCTCCTTCTGCAGGCAGCAGAGCACTTTTAGCACAGCCCAAGAAGTAAATGGCATTGATCACAGGAGGACTGTGTGAATAGCTCTGGGTCAGTCAGACCACTTCCCAAGGCAGAAATTCCACTGACAGAAATTAATTACCTCCCTGCAGGTGCCCCAAAGCACAGCAGAAATGCTGCATCTCTGTGCCTGCCATTTACCCTGTCTTCTTACACTTTTGGATCTTTTCTAACACAGATATATAGCATCTGAACTTATATGCAAGCAAAATGAGTCCAGCTCAATGTCTATAACATCCTGGGATGGTGAACTGTGATAACTAGAAAACTTGTTTCACTCTCTCAATTCCTGTCCTGGTTCCTTTTGCCTTTCTCCCTCTTTCTGATATAATCAGAGTCTGAATTTAAGAAGCAAAAACATTTTTAACATCACTGAGAACGAACAGCATCATTTTCTGTTGTTTTGTAGCCCTCAAGTGTTTCAGAACCCCCAGATACAGTTGTTTGCCGTGCAACAGGTCCCTTGTGTCTAATTTCCCAAGTAAATATGTGACTCATTCATCCTAGAGCACTGTAAGACCATAAATATCAGAAGTTCAATCACTCCACAGAAGGCCATGTTCATATGAGGCTGACGAAAGCAAGTCTCTAGATAGTAAATACTCAGGCCCAAAGCAACCTAAGTCTGTAATCAAGAATAAAAAGCTTTGTTATTTTGGAGAATTTCACATTACAAGGTAGACGTTGTCGTCATCAGATCAAGAGTACACCTTGCTGAGAATTATACCATCCAACTGAAAAAAATGAAAATGGATAGCAATTATTAACTATTTTTCATGTCTTCATATTCTTTTAAGGCCCAAAATATGTTCATTGTGTCATAAGCTGTTTCCAGCAACGTATGCCTGGCAGATTCCTAATTAATCTGTTGGATGGGGCAATTTTAATAGTTTCCCACAAACACGTCTAGAGGATTTCTTTTTTCAAGGGGGCAATAAAACCCCCTTGAGTATAACTGAGCTCAAGTTTTTTTGGGTGATGTACATTCTTTTCTGGTAGAGGGAACTGAATATTAAGTAGAAAACTCCCAAGTATCTTCCAAGTTAGGGAATTCATGCTTGCATTTTTCTAGCAAAAACAGATTTGATAGTCTAAGTCCTATTAGAGCTAGAAAGAATTCAAGGACACGTAGAGCCCCCTTGCAATCAAGTAATTTCACTTGAAACCACAGTTGCAGTGCTGCAAGTCAAATACTGTATAGAGGTAGCACTGCAGAAGTTCCCCTGAGGACTCCAGGTATGTTGACAATTGCACTTAAAGCAACATTAAAATTCTGCTGGTTCACAAATTAATTGCTAACTTTGGAAATCCAGTTCTAACACAATAGCTCTTCCGGGGACAACATGGATGAGGAAATGCATTTGCATCTGGCTCCAACAGTCTTGCTTGTTTTCTTGGCCCCCCTTTTGCTAGCAGCCACTTCAAGCCTAGCACTTCAAGCACTCACACTGTACTACAAATCTCAGAATACATGGCACATTTCTAACTTTTAATCACAAGCACTGATCGTTGTTCCTCATAACCTAATTCACTGCAAACAAAAGACAATTAAAATGTCAAGCTTCATCAGCTGCACTGGTTTTCCTGAGCAGCCTCACACTTGGCTTCAGTCCTGACTGGATTCTCTCTCTCCAGGCTCTGTTCTTGTTCTTTTCTTGGACCATTTAGATCCCAGAACCAGCCTTCAGAAGCAAAAACTCTCAGACTGAAGGAATTTACTAGTTGCATGCTATCCCTGGTGACATCCTGAGGATTTACTATAGCAAACCTCAAGTTACTGCTGCTCAAGAAAATACAGCTTTAAGAAAACATAGATTTAAGTTCTCTGCCTCCACAGCTTGCAGTAAGGCAGCTTCTTCCTCTGACTGATATTCTGCACTGTGTGTAACAGCTTTCAGAGCTTCACTTTCTGAGTAGAATATATGTTTTATTGACAGTTGAAGACAACAAAAGGAGAAGCAGTAACACTTTTTAAATAGATTTCATCCTCTTCAAGCCTTCCTGTATTTGAAGAGAAATAACCACTTGGGTCTTTTTTTGTGTATGGGTACATTAGTCAGGACTAAGAGCTAACATACCATAACAAAATTATATTGCACAATAACTCATCCTCATCATCCCTCCTACGCACTAAACTCTAGACTGCTTCAGCTGCACCTTAGATAATAACCGAGCTTTAAAAAATTCAGAGAAGGGCACTATAGAAAATTAGAGTTCATACTAAAATCTATAGAGGGCAGGTTAAAAAATAAGCAGAGGTGAGGAACAAGAGAGAATGTATAATTATGAGGGCAAAGGTAAAACCCAGTGAGTTCTTCCTACTCCTTTAATATTACAATATGAGAAAATCCCTTTCTGGAAAGATTAACAGCTGGCAAATGTCGTTTAGAGAAAAATGAAAGGAAATAATGCTCTAAACAGTGGATGGTTAACCAGTGCATCGCGCACCCAGAGAAGATCATTGTGAATCAGATTGCCAAGCCATTGAAAAGGTTTATAGCCTTAAATAAACTTTTGTAATTTCACATGCTAGGGTACTAGAAGGCTTTATGAAAAAGTCTTGATTTTACACCTTCAGAGGAACACTGTGTTCAGGATCTTAGGAGAAACTTCTGTGAGAGCAGCTTAGTATGTTTCTTCTTGTCTTATTCAAAATCCACAAGAGTAGAAGCACATGGTAAAGTAATTTCAAACTTCAAAAGAAGTACTGAGAAATTTCAGTTCATTAAAAGTAAATCAGACGACTATTCTTCCTTGCAGAATATATTTTCTTTATTTTTTCCTTATGAAGTCTTTACAGAATAATTGTCACTTATGGAGAATACTTGCATTACCTGGTAGAATACAGAACTAATACAGAACTAGAGATTTCTCTCTATCTCACCGTTGCAGATTACCTTTCAGGTAGTTATTTTGTGTGTTTTGAGTTTCATGTAAAACTATAAAATGTATTCTTATACATTGAACTAAGGATGGAAATGGAACTACTATACAAGATCTATTTTCAAATATTTACCTTAACTTGCTTATCTAGCTAAAACCAGAACAGGCATAGAAGATGCATGCAAATATCTAAGTTTGTACCAAATTATCTGAAAATCAGGAAACTTTGTCAATCATTTAATCTCTGGTACATTCATAGGACTGTCAAAATATTTAAAGGGTCTCATATATAGGAAAATATATACAGGAATTATGAACCGAAAATTTAGATCATTTAAATTCAAGGTAATAGATAAAGGGAGATAAGTTAAAACACAGACCCCAGGTGAGAAATCTAGAAAGCAGTAATGCCAAAAGTGATCTGGAAGCTGCAGTGAAATACAAATAAAGCACAAGCTGTAATTTTATATGATTGTAAAGATCAGCATCATGAGCTTGGGTTTTGTACACAGAAGTTCATAGCAGCATGGAAAGAAAGTAATTGGAACTAACTATAAAGAAAAGTTTCAGTACCTGAAATATGAATGCCTCTGTGCTAGGCTTCCTGGTATTAATTTTAGGACGTACTCTTAAACAGAACGGACACAGTGGAGGAAGTTAGAGAATAAACAACACAAAGGACAGTGGTGAATATCTGGCCACCACCCCACTCCACCTCCCCCTTTCACAAACAAATAAACAAAAAATCAGGAAGGCAACAGATAGGAAAACCTCAAATTGGTCTTCTTGCAGAAACATGGATCTTTCTAGAGAAGATTAATCAAGATTGCTTTTTTTTTTTCCCTTTAAATAGACTGAGCAGTATTAATTAAGGAAAAAACATCCCTGTGGAAATCAAGCAAAAGAATGCAAAACATATATGCAAATAAGCTATCAAATAAGCTACTAATACTCAATTACAGTTCTGCACAAACATCTCATATTAATATTGGCTTATAAAAGTCTCCTTACTCAAATTCACATTCAGTTGAATATCAGTAATATGCAAGTCAGTAAAAAAACAAGGTAAAATATGAACAACAACAAAAAAGGCTTTGAAAAGAGCGATCAGAAGGGGTGTAAAAAGGATGAAGAAAGGGAAGAAAAGAAATACCAGTAACTGTTTAGATGTTTTGCAATATTTTTTCTTAACTTGATAAACACTGTTAGAAATCTTTTAACCACAGAAAGAGAAAAAAAAATTAGCCCTCTCATTTTGTTTAAAGTCATTCATGGCTTGACAAATAGAAAGTTTTAAATAAGGCTGCCTGCCAAGAGAAGAAGAGGAAGTCATAGCTGTAGTTAAACAGATTGACCCCTCTTCCTCTATGAGAAGCAGAACGAGTTGTCTCTCAAAAAACTCCCCTTTTTCTGTGGCTGTCAAAGTGAAGACCACCTGGCTGTAGGCAAGCCAAATCTGAAACAGTGAGAGGACTGACATCTGCAGATTTTCCAATGGTCTGCTTTACAAATGCAGTGGTTACTAGCATTTGATGAATCAAGTATACAAACTGTAGCTCCTAGCTAGCTATCCTCCGTACCAGATCAACTCCCTTCCTCACTCCTAGAAAGCAGAACAGGTCTGCATCACGCCAGCTGATCAAAACTAGTGATGAAGCTGCCTTTGAAAGCGCTTTTCTGTCCTTGCTTTGCCTTTGTGCTTGCCTTTGCTTGCAGGGCTGGCCAGCTGCTCAGCTGTGTGACTTCAGGAGTTGTGGATTTGCCCCATGGCTCCATCTGCAGTAGCCCATGGGACCATTGCAGACTCTTCTTTCTCATTTACTTTGTTTTGGAAATCTTCTGGATGTTATTAGATTCTGCAAGACTTGACCTTTAAAAATCAGGGGTGCAATTAACCAATCTGGCCAGCTACACATCAGCAGCTCGTTCTATATCAAGGCGGCAGGAACCAGACAGTTAAGTTCTGACTAATATTATTAAAGAAGAACAGGAGGTGGACCCAGACACTCTAATTAAACTGCAGCAGGTCTGCTCAGCAGGCTGTTACGGAGTGCAAAGCAGAGATACCGTGCAAAGCATGCTTGAATCCATCTAATTCTGTGGCATAGCCATTTTGTGTTGCTTTGCTGGCAGTAGCTGGTCATCCAGCTGGTAAAAGTAAGAGAAGGATTCCAGACAAATGGTGATCCCCTACTGCCACCACTCTAGTCCTAAGGCCTCTATACAAACTCACTTGCTCAACACTGGTATGTCATACATGGCTAGAACTGAAGGAAAGAGTGTGACCAAGAGTTGTCTCCATAATGTATGTACTGACTTTTGGTCTGATCTCATTTCTACATCAGAAATAGCTCCACATAGAAGTGTACCCTAGAAAGCCAGAGAAGACATCTCCAGTCTGTTTGTTGCTGTTCTTTCTCTGGTATACATAAAGACTTAGGCCCTAGCACCTTGGGCCTTGGGCTAAATGGTCACTCCTTCCCTCTGCCCCATCTTCTTTAGAAACAGGCTTAAGTTGCAAAATGGCAATTTTGCAAAAAGGTGAATCTTGTGGGTCTGTTGGGCTTTTGGGCTTTTTCTAGCACATCAGCTGAATAGAACTGTGGACTGTGGTTGTCTCTGTCAGTGCCACATCTGCTGTTCTTTCCCCTTGGGATCTATCTGCTCTGCAGTACAAATGTATGACAAACCCAGTCCGCTGCTCACGGCTGTTTTGGCCCAGGTTCCTCTCTTCTCTTATTCAGAAGCTGACCATTCACTGTGCAAGAGTCACAGGCTGCCAGTTTACTCACAGAAAGCCTTGGGGATTCCCTAAGTTGTCTTCAATATGCCAAAATGATCCTGGATTCCCACAAAACCTAAATATGTATAACATTAATAGAGTCTGGGTGTACAGAAAGGGGAAAAAAAATAAAGGAGGATATTCTTAAATACAGGATTTGCTCCCTGGCATTAGTTCCTCCTCTTTCTTAGCCAAGGGACAGGGACAAGATTAGGCAGGAGCCAAATTTCACTTTTTGAATTGCATTCTGAAGGACCTAGCTAGAAAAAGATTTCTCAATTAAGCCTCTGAATTCCCCCTCTTATTTGTCTTTCAGCATTTGAGTACTGCTGGCAGAAGAGTTAGCAGCTGAAAAAAAAAGAGGAAAAAAAAAAAACAAACACCTTCCTTGACTCTCACAAAAGTGCTCTTTGTTAGCATTACTACCTCTGAGCAATTATAAAACCCCAATGTTTTTATACTTACTGCTGATTTATATCCATGCTTTTTCACATCTACTTTGCTTTCCTATATACATTGAACACCTGGTTCAGTATTAATGCACAAAACTTAAAATTAGTTTAAAAATGAAGCTGCAGAAATGACTACATGTATTACTGATACAAAGTATAAAAAACAACTAAACTGGTATATTAATACTTGCAAAGCTGTCTTTACTAGGGGTTCTCAGAAACATTTCTTCTCAAAATTATTGAAAGTGACAGAAATGACAAGTTATAAATAGGAGTTGAGGGCCAACATTTTAAAATATGCAGCTCCCTAAAGCTACAGATAACTGACAGGAAACCTGATGCTTCTGGAAAATCTGATTAGGGCCCTATTTGCATGTTAGGAGTCTAAATTTACTTATGCTTATGGTAAACTAGAACATTCAACAGAAGTTGATGTTGGATGTGGTCCTTTTAAAAAAACTAACCTCACTGAAGTGATTGAGAAATCTTTCAAATGCTTTTAAAAGATTTCCCAATATTTTAAAGTGGGGTCATCCAAAATTTTGACAACAGGATGATATGGAAGATATTTGCTCAGATTGGGTTTCTGTAGTCAAATGTACTTCATGATCTGATATAACAATGGAAAAATCATTTTGCCAAGGCGAGGTGGAAAAGACCCATGGGCATCAGCTGTGCAGCCATGGATCAAGCTTGTGCAGTGAATAGTTACTGATAAACCCCCTTTTTCACCATAGTTATATTCTGACTTTCACATCATTCCACAGAATACATGTATAAAACAGACTGGAGTTTGCTTGTGCTACAGAGCAAGAGAATGTGATCTTTTTTCACCTTTCAAAGACCAAGATGGACATGTGTGGAAAAGGGAAAGTTATTTAACTCTTTGCTTCATAATTGAGGGTAAATAAAATGTAGATACTTCATTACATGATTTACATAAAGTTCCCTCTAGTAGCAAACCAAAATTGATGGATCAGTATTAGCTGATGGATCTATCTGTTCAAATTCAAAATATGTATCTTATGTCATCTAGTTATTTTCCAAAACAGAATAGACAAAATCTGTGAAGGTTTGTCACATTGATGACAGTAATCTTAGGAAATAGTTAAGTATTATAACTTTTTATGTATTTAGAATTATTTATCAGAAAAAAAATCATTTTGAAGTTGATAAAAGCAATATCTTTGCGTACTTTCTCAGAGGACAGCCTATATACAGAATATATAGAAACCTAAACAAATCTAAACGCAAAGCAAGTGAATAATAGTCCTAATCCATGTGTACTATAGGTCCATTTCTTTTTGAAAAGTACCTCTCAGAACCATAGCAGAAATGGAACCAGAGTTGCAATGGAAAGTCATTGTTTTAAATTTGTGTTTCACTAGTTGTTTTGATTGTCAAAGAAACCGAGCGGCCGCTACCTGTGTGAGGAACCATTTGTTCAAATATCTTAAGTCATCTGGAGTCCAACTGGAGGGAGCATGAAAATGTTTATCTATTACTTAATCTTTTCAGATAGAATTTAAGTGAATTTAATTTGGCTTAAATTGTGGATTGCCCTCTGTCTGGGTGGATCACAACTTACTTGTCCATATTTAACTATCAAGACTCACAAAGGTTCTGGAATGTAAACACTGTTTGGAAATATGCCTGATATTATTTGGATTAGTGAAGAGTAATACAGGGTATGGGAACATTAACAGGAACTAGATCAAAAAAATATTTAGCAAGGTTGAAGAGTTATCACATTACAGAATAACAGAATGGTTGTGTTTGGAAGGCATCGCTGGAGGTTTTCTCGTGCCACCCCTGCCCAAGCAGGACCACCTAGAGGAGGTTGTTCAGGACTACGTCCAGTCAAATTTTGAATATCTCCAAGGACAGAGTCACCACAGCCTTATTGGACAACTTGTCCCATTGTTCTTACCAGTAAGGAGTGAAGTAAATCAGTTAGTTAGAATATTTTCTGAGGAGATAAAACTATTTTTCATTATATAAAAAGCCAGGAAAAAAAAAAGAGCTTCACAAGGATAGGTAAACCTGTCCCCACTAAATTTTTACCTACATTGGAAATGTTTCAGGTTTCCTTTCAGAAAAGCGGGGTAAAGTTTTCATTAAAAAAAAAAAAAATCAGTAAAATATCTTGTCTCTCCCTCAGGCCTATGATTTTACTGAATCACTGTTTTTACCATAACCCATGTTGGCATATAACCCTGCAGTACCTCTTTGGATTCATTAGTCACCTGAGTGGATTACGAAGTGTCCATATACCATTCATTAGGTTCTCTGTACTGCTAGAGGGAAGCCAGCTGAAATCTGATGGACCAAGAACGTAACGAAGAAATACCAGATAGCAGCTACTGTCCATGTGTCACTTTGCACTTATGAACATGTTTTTTCCTTTTCTGTTAGACTACTTTCTACTTGGTTTAGTCCTTAGTGTAGCTTTAAAAAAGACCTACTGAAATAAATATGTAACACCTTTGGCTTAATGAGAATTGCACAAAAATTCAGAGAAACATCTGGAGAAATATGTTCTACTAAAATTGGGCACTTCAAAAGTACAGATTTCCAAGGGACTAACCCTATCAACATATTCCAGAACCAGTGCTTAATCTCATCTGTTGATAGCTGGTTAGGGGCTACAGTCCTCCCATCTGTGATAATCTAAAAAGTTGTGGAAGACTCAGACAAGCAGGTGAGCACTTGCAGGACAGGGTGAAAAAACATCCAGCTAGTTTCGAAACAGTTCCTTGCCCAAACAGTCAGAATTTGGCCTACCAATGTTTTTACAAATTATTTTCAAAGATGACTTGGTTTAACCAAAATTCATTGCAGAAAAGCTAGGAATAAGCTCATCTACATAAAAGATATGGAAAAATAACGATTTGATTGTACTTCAGATTCACACTCAAGATTATTTTCCTCGATACAGACAAGCCTTTCAGAACCATGAATAGCAGAGCAGACACTTAGCTCTTAGGATCAGTATCTAATATTTTTTTTTCAGAAGAAAGAAGAGGAGCTCTGTCTACCATACAGAAATTTAGCCTTAGCCTTCTCTTTTTCTCTGCTATTAGAGGCAATGTGATTTCAGTCTTCTCTTTCTTGTTGGGGAGAGGCTGCTGGTGGTATCACTTTGAGAATGTTACTTATCTATAGCACCTAAACAACTCCTCAGGGGCATTAGCTTCACCCTGCAGAAGAAAGGCAAAGCTGCTGGTAACTTCAAAGGCAAAGCTGCTGGTGACTTCAGTGGTTTTTGCCTCAGGCTGCATTCAAGGAAGGAAGAATTCAGAACAAAAGTCATCCCACAAATATACAGCCATATTGTGCAATGGTAGGGTACTTCCCAGCTGTAAAATAGTTTTAACAACCCAACTGAAAATAACTTCCCCATTCCTGATCCCCTAGGAATAATTTCTGTGGCATGTGAGTCTTCTGCTCATTATCAGAATTTTTTTTTCCCCCAGGATTTTTTCTTCTGTTTTCCAGCCATTCTTACCAATAACTTCTGTTACAGTAGCTTATCTGAGAACAGGTTACGATTGCCTTCTGCTTCCCTACTTTCCCAAGCACACATTCACAGCCCTCGTTTCCACTATATTCATAAGCAACATACCTTTAGATGTTTCATTTTATCGACTGTAGTGGGAGTGGGATGCATATATTTTCTCTAACCCGACCACAGTCAGTGCTTTAGATTAGCAAATTATTCACTTTTCTTACCACTTTGGGTGCCTTCTTTAGGCTAAACTGTGAAGAAAGAGAGAGGAGAGAATTAAGAGTGGGGACAAAAAAGAAAAATTCTCCTTCAGCTACAACATTGGTAACAGTGAGGAAAGCAGGAATCACTGCCTTGCCTGTTCCTCCTCTGCAAGAACAGGCAGGGAAACCTGTTTGGAGCAGGAGAGCAGTACTGTTGGGGGACAGGACCAAAATCATGGCTCTACAACCCTATGGCTTTCATCTCAGCCAGAGCTCCATGTCACTGGGACTCGATCACATCTGCTGGGTCTGCACATCTGCTACGAGGTGCATGGGAGGAGGCATTTTAGCCCCTCTTTCGGGTGCTCTGAGTACCAGCCTCTGTGGGCTTTACAGAGGAGACCACCATCTCTCCTAAATAAAAACAATACAAAGAAACAATAGAGAGGGAATCCAACAATTTTAGAAAACCCTTCACGTCACGAGAGGGGTAAGCTGAGTTCTGAGCTGTGTCTATGGTCAGCTGGAGATGAGCAATTCCCGCAGCAGACCTGTTCGTGAGATGATGAGCCTCTTCATTATCTCCTGGGGAGGATACATCAGGGTATTAATCAGGGAAGTAAAAAATGCCAAGTATATTCACCTCCTTTTTGAAACACATTATGGTTACAAAATATTCCTGCTGTCGGTAAACAACTCATCAAAAACACAGCTTCTACACAAACAAAATAAAATGAATGCTTTCCTGAAAAAAAAAATCTGTAGATGCACTGTTCTATGGAAAAAAAACCACAATATTTATTTATATTTTCTAAATGCTTCTGTTTCCTCACTACCAGGTTATTTGCAGTGATAATCCATTTATCCCTATAACTGTATCGCTACATCTAGGTCCTAGATGATAGAGGAATATACAGAGAAACTAAAGACCAAATTTTTGAAAAGCTGCATGGGGCCTGAAGGAGGATGATAGAGCATGAAAGAAACTTCCAGAGAGCAAGCGTAAACTAGCTGTAAGGTGCATTTTCTGCCAGGTTAAGGAGTTCCCACACAATCATCTTTGGGCTTTGCATTTGGCCCCTTTCGCCTTTGGTGGCACCATGCCTGTCTGAAGATCAGAGGAATGATTAATGTTAACAAAGAGTCTCCAGGAAGAACATCTTTTTTATAAGAAAATTTTCACTGATGCCATTTAGAGTTCATTCCCACCAGCACTTGAATCAGCACAACTGTGTGGGCAGACTTGGTAAGCTATAGTCTGGGGAGAAACAACAAGAGACAGGTGGGAGAGATTGATGAGTTCATAAACCTACCCTTGCTGACAGCAAAACATTATGAAATGGCATCCTTAGAAACCAACACTATTTAAATCCTACTGGAGGAAAACAAAAATCACAGTAGATACTTATCTGCACTGTTAGGCACCCTGGTAGCTTTGAAAATGTGATCACCATTATTCTGGGCAAGGTCTACCAAAACAGAGAATTTAAACTGTGTCTCAGACTGGCATCTCTGCCACTGGGTCAGCCTTCATTATGAGCAATTAGAAGTTTCCCCTACACCCTGCAGCCGGTCATATTGTAGATGCCTTGGGCTGTGTTTCTTCACAGTTTGTATCGTGCCAGAGTCAACAGCTGAGCAAATGCAGATTGCTGCATTTTGTATACGGCTCTCTAAAGGAAAGTAAGAATGGAAAAAAAAATGTATATTGCTGTATGATTACAGAGAGACTGTAATCATTTTAGAAAATATAGAATACCATGGGCATCAAACTGAATAAATATTCTCAAGCATTAAAAGAAAAAATAAACTCAGCAATAAGAGATTTGTTGGACTAGTATGAAAAACATAACAGAAGTTAGTATCACCATGATTGCAAACATTTTTAATCCTGAAGAATCTCCAAGCACCTGACATTGTGATCCATTGCAGTGGCACATACCTGGGGACCCCCAGGATGGAGGATAAAAATCTAGCAGATAAATATGTCATTTTGCTCTTGAAAAAAATGCCATGAGATCTGTAACATTACCTTAGAACAAACAGAAGCTTGATATTTGCAGTCTCATTCAAAAGGAATGAAAAAAATCCCATTGCTAGAGTCACTTTAAACTGGATAAACCACTGAATGCCTTAATAACCAGAAGAGTTTTGAGTATATGACTTGCTGTCTTTGTCATCTGTGTGATTTCTGTGAATTGAAGCAGGGCAAAAGAATCTCATACAGAAAGCACCTCAGATGTTTTGGAAGTAGCACATTATTCAGTATGAGTAAAAGTAGCACAACCTCCTCTTAATATATACTGTTACTTTAGTACAACTCAGTTAGCTAGCTGAGACCTGGAGAACACATCCTACATCTATTCATTGAGCTCTGGGGAGGTAGGACCGGGTCTTCTAGCAGCTGTGAGGAACACCACAAATTAAGCTATGTTAATCCTCCTTGAGATAAGTCATAACTTTTATAGCATCTGTTAGCTACTACTGTGGTTTTTATTTTGTTTGGAAGCATATGATGCTTATTAGCTGAGTGCCCTTAACCAGTGAATATAAAACTTTTACTGTCTTAAGACTTTACCATTTAGATTTAGATCTTGCTTCCTCCTCCACCACACACACCATTTTAAACCTAACTCCATGAACCGTTCCCAGGATTGCATGTCCAGATTCCAAGCAGAAGGCTAATAATAGCTCCTGCATTATTATGGACACCAAACGAGTACTGATAAAATTATAGTTGCAGACAGAAATGGGAAATTATAGTTGTTTATCTTAACTAGAAATTAGTTTAAATGAAGTTAATGCTGTTAGGAATGTAAGGAGGCAAGTACACCATCCTGTAGCATATTGACTGGACCATTTGCCAGTGTGTATTTTCATTTATCCTAGCATGCTGAAGCTCTTGATAGGAAATCACTACTTCCACCTTGTCAGATGCATTAAACTTTCTATGGACAGTGATTGTGTAGAATAAGCAGAGACATGAGATCAGTTTAAATTTAATAAGGTGATCATTTATGAAAAGTTGCTCTGCACGCACAACAGCTCTTCAGGCCTGCTTCTTAACCAAAAAGGATCAACTCTTGAACTGATGCTGTAAATGGCAATACCATTTGGTGCCATCTCTCACTGAATCTTTTTTTTCCTTTCAGCACTTCTGCCTCACAGCATTTTAGGAAAACTTTATTCAGAGCAGTTTTCTCTTTGAGCTAATCCTTTATCCACTTTGCAACATCTTTGTCCTGTGACAGAGAGGTATACAGGTCGTTTAAGATCTATTTTACTTTAATTGTTGATCGCGTCACATTTTTCTTGTTTTAAAGGCCTTTGTGTTTTAAACACCTTTTCTGCTACTGCTCCTTTCTCTTACTCGTCTATGTGTAATGGCAAAGCTGTTTACTGTCAAAAAATTCTGTTTCAAACAAAAATCTAAGATTTCAGCCGGTAAGCAAGTAACAGGTGATGACTTAAAATACAAGAGATAAGGAGGAAAAGAAGGAAAAAAATAGACAAACATGAGAACAGCCTGAAGGACATTTGCCACAATTTTTCATGAGATGTTAGCGGCATTTTGAGGATTATACACTATGTTGATAGTAAAGAGTGACAGAAGCCTGAAAAATCACTTTATATCACTTCCCGCTGTATTTGTTCTCACATGCTACTCTCCGTTCATTGTTTTGGGACTTCCCCAGGTGTCTGGTTCAGGCCCTTGGCAATGTGCCCAGCAGTAAGGAAACAATTAGTTATTTTCTGCCTCTGTCTCCAGTTAGCCAAGGAGCTATAGTGCAAAATTAACTAATTACACAATTTGAAAGCAACAGGTCCCCATAAATATTCTGTGTACTGTGTTTAAAAGATGTTGTAACATTTGTCAATGCTTATATTGTCAGTCTTATAAGAAAGAGGACCATGGAAAATCCATGAGTCAGTTTTCAGTGTGTTTTGTTACCCCAATTCTCCATTCCCCCTTGACATGAGCATTTTACAGAGCTGCATGTATTGACAGGTGACCCACAAATCAGTCAATAGGACTGACATCAACTTCTAGGGTTCCAGTGTTCACCTAAGCTCCTTTATCAAAGAACACTGGAAATTGCATAAGACGGGATTTTCCAAGATTTTCCTATATATCCTGCTCTAGTTGGAATGTAATTGCAACACTGAAAGTTTGCCATTTGGCACTTCCAGCCAAACCCAGAAAGCCAAGGTGTGCATGCAAGAGAAAACAAAGACTATATCTGAATCACAGGAGGAGGCAAGGAACAGCTTGTTTCACCCTTTGATGCATGTGAGAGTCACAGCTGATGAAGTATGAGCGGATTGAATATAAAACAGGAAGATTACTAGATTCAGGCTCAGAAGAGTGACAGTCTCCTTATACTCTGACCACACAAAAATAGCCATCTCTCTACCAAAATGACAGGGATGCTGTGCAGCCTTTCACATCGCTGTGTTTCTGAGACAAATGAGAGAAGGTAGAGACTTCATGCCATTTCTAGGTAGTATTTGGTGCTGATAAATGAAGATTTAATGAGACAGCAGGACAGCAGGGCACTTTCACAATTCTATTTTTTGCCACTGTGAAGGCTACAAATACGTGTGGTAATCCACATTAATGCCAGTGGCCTTGGTCACTCTCTGCTACCTGTCCTCCCTTAGTGGGAAGGGGTCAGAGCAAAAGATCAAGGGTCAGAGCAAAAGCTGAAGGAGCATCTCAAGTAGGAGAATAAGTAAAAAACTAAATAAAAATCTAGGCTTTCTACGTGCCCAGTGGGGCGGGTTGTGGTGATGACTTCTGCCACTTCATGCATTGCCTGCATGGGCAGCTACTTTGCTGGACGTAGCAGGCAGGAGACAGCTACACCATGTCCTAGAAGCAGGTCAAGATGGAGAGAAATGGCCAGTCCTCTGCTTTTCTCAAGAGTGCTACTTGCGCAATATTCTATTTTGGATTGTCTGTGCCTTGAGCCAGGCTCGAACATTGGTACAGTGAAACAAGCTTTGAACCCTTCTCCCTTCTGTTGTGTGCACATTAACTGCATAGCTCTGTGAAGGAAACACATCTTTTCCTTCTCCCTATAATGCTGGCATCAGTTTAAAACCACCATCTAGGCCTACACCTTTCTCTGGTATAATACAGAGAATACTGCAGCAAGTTGAGTTGTTTTGCTTTTTTATTTTGTTTTTTAAATGCATTTTCCTAGATCAGAGTTTCTTTGGGAAGAAAAAATCACTCATATATTTTTCAAAAAGAAAAGAACTAGCTTCCATGTAAAAATTTCATTTCTATTTGTAGTGTATTTTCTGTCAGAAATTCATTTGCAGAAAAATGCTTTCACAATAACCAAAAGTTTATCTTGCCATCTAAAGTGTTACAAGTGTTTTTTTTTTTCTCCTTTTTAAAGAATGACAGGCTAATACGGAATTAAGTGATATATTTCCTGAAGTTAGTACTAGGGCTAATTTAAGGAAAAAATACCCTCCAGCCCCACTCCTCCCCGCAAAAAACCCTTTTCTGTGCCCTGCCATTTTCTTAATTAAGTACTACATTTTAAAGAAGCAGGTTCTCCACTCCCCTTTTCTTCAATTTTTTTTTTCTTTTGTCAAAGAAAATCAAAGTCAAGCTTGCTTTGTTTTTCACCTGGGGACAGAGGTTTCTTTTCTGTTTTGAGGTCAAAATTTTCCACTGAGAAAAAAGAAACCGTTATGTATTTTGCCCTGTTCTTTCAGAACAGCATGTAAGTTCAAAATTTAAGTGTGTCAGTCATCTAGAAAAACAACAGTGTTTTTTTTCAGTGTGATTTCGTATGTCAGACTTGCTTTACAGCACAGTCACAAATAAACTTGTCTCACACACAAACATCTGGAGGTGTTATCATTAACTGTGTTTTGGAAAACCATATGTGTTAGTAATACCACACTAGAAAGTTTAGTCTTCACAAGAGGACGCCATAACAAGTTATACAATTAAGTCAGGGGAGTAGAGTGGCAGAAGTATGGAGATTACACATTACAATTTTGAAAAGATCAGAATCACTAGACACACCAATCATTTATCTTTTATATGAGAGGAGCCCTGTAAGATAAACAACCTTATATTGGAACAGTGTATTATGGAATGGGATACTGTAATATGGAATGGGATACTGTAATACAAGTTAAACCTCTTGCTTATATTCCACATGCCTGTTAAAAAACTGTTAAAAAAAAAAAGCCCTTCCGCATAGAAGGTAACGTGTAGAATATTACTACAAAAATAGTGTACCGTGAATTTTGCAAAATTTGTGTCATACCATTGCAAATAAAAGGCATAAAAGAAGTTCTGTCTGTGATGAAAATACCATGCTGGCGGCATGGCAAGAGACACTCCCTGCTATTAACCATAAGGATATGGTTATAATCAAAGATTCTGAGAGATGACTCTTGTGTTTCCTCATATTCAGGGCTGAATAAATAAGGTGGGGTTTGTTCCATTAACACCTAAGGTCACAGCTAGATGTGGTGCAGCAGTCAGAGCAGCTGTAGGGGCTGCGTACCTGTGTCAGATAACATCTCTAAGCCCATGCAACCCCCATGCCAGTCTGCCTGAGAACCAAAAGAGCAAGAACATGTGTGAGAGCAGAGCACTGCATAGAGAGTCACTCTGGAAATGTGCAGATTCAGCATCACTCATTACCTTAGTGTGGGTGAGGAAGTGGACTGCATTAGTCTGATGTCTATGATATTTTCATGAAAAACTTCAGTGGAAGCAGAAGTGCTCTGACAAAAGCACAACCTATGTGTTGTTTACTGTTTTCCTTTCAAGTACAAAGGTCTTACAACATAATCTGGTGTAGTCCTTCTTGCAAGGGTCTGCTATTAAGGCAGGAGACAGGAAATGACTAAATAAATCATACTGTGCACGGCTAGAATTTAGGATGAGCTGCTTTTAAAGAGTTACTTTTCTCCAGATTCTTTTAACCCTCAAGTTCCTAAAATCAGTTACTTCACACAGCACTAAAATACAATCACATTTGAGATGAACTTAAATCTCCACTAACAGGAAGATGAACACTCCCCAGAACTACACATGGGGAAGCAACAAAACAAAATAAAAAAAAGAAAAAAAAAAAAAAAAACAGGACAGTTAAATTACTTTGATACTTTGTTAGGGCTGAAGAATAAATACACATATGAATATGATTATGCTCCATCTCTCTTCCATAGTAGCACAATCCTTCTGAACAAATTTTAAGAAAAAAATCAGCTATTGACTTTAAGAACAACCTACTGCATTTGCATCTGCAGCGGTCTTTGAATTCGTTTGCATACTCATTCAGCATGTGAAAGCCTACTTACCATAAAGATGAATTAATTTTTTTCAGTGCTTCTTAAACACCGCAATATAGTACTGCAGCACTGTGGTGTTTCTTAAACAGCCTAAGTGGGACGTTTGGTTTGGGCTGTGCTATTGTTTGGTTCATGATCCTGCTACGAGGATTAAGAGATTTGAGACAGGGACTGCAGTCCATTTATATCCAGCCAGAGCACAATGATATCTGAACTCATTTTGATGCCTAGCACAGAACCAAAGCCCACATAATTACAGTGGAAGAAAAAAGCTTGAAGTTACACTAAATAACATAACCTCATGAAAGACAAGAAAAACACATTTCCTAACTCAGCAGTTCAACAGTAGCCTGTATTTACTGTTACAAATAATATATACTTTTGGTATTTCTGTGATCATATGGAATCAGTGGGGCACCTCACTATGCTGTTACAGAAAAAAAAAACATACAAGCTTATCCAGTAATTTCTCTGAAGAATTCACTGTTTAAGAAAGTGATTAAAATATGCATTAAAATACCCTGAGCACGAAACAGCAAGACATGCTAAAACAGACCATTTTGTATACTGAATACAAGTCTCCCTTTCTTCCTACCCCAACTCAGTCTCATCTTGCTCCATTAAACTCTCCTTCTAGCTTACTGCAAGCATTCTGAGCATGGAGCGCAGAGGAAACCTCCTGTTGATGTCTCAGACACCACTCTGGTGTCAGACACTCACTATGGCACTGAGTTAACAGAGACTGTCAAAACAGACTCAAATACAGATCATAAATACCAAGACAGAAGCAAAGATTGCACTTTTACATCCACAACATAGCCCAGATCAGAAAATGACTCCACATTATAAGCTCTTACTGATATTTTTCCCTGAAAGAACTTCAGCTTTAGAAGAAAATTAAAGTTTCAAGGTAGTGGTTTTAAAAGAAGTCATTCCTTTTCAGAACTGGATACGAAGCTCTTGAAAGAGGTAGTGCACTACATGACGAAGTACTGTAGAGCTCTGCCATCCTGTAGACTTGTGCACACCATGTGCTGCCAAAGCAATTAAATATCCAATACACAAAGGGTATTGGAAGATGAATAGGAGATAACTCTCTGTTAAAAAGACATACCATCATATCATCATGGCACCAGGAGCTGACTTGTTGGTATGTTAAACAATGTGACCACTTTCAGATCATTTTTATAGTTCAAAAATTCTCATGGCATAAAAGAATCAACATTCCCTTATTTCACTGCAAAGAACTGTTGTTTTTCTTAGAATAACTTTGAACTCTGTAGCTGTAAGAGGCTGTTTTTCAAATGAAACTCTGCTTCCACTCTTCCTCCCACCAAAAGCTCAGTTTGTATCAACTGGGACAATAATAATAAATTCATGAAGACACGTATTCAAGCAGGTTGTAAATCTAGTCAGAGCATTTATATATTACTAAATCCAAACAAAGACCTAAAGCAAGTTTCAGTGGTTTAAAAAACAAATGTTCCAAAAGATATGGAGTGAGAATTTTAAAGCTGAGTGAGGGACTCAGCCACATAAGTTCCCAAGAAATTGACTAATAATATGGTTGACAATCTCTGTTTATATGCCAACTTAATTCCTGGTATAACTTCATTGTCTTCAATGGAGCTACACTGTGAGTGTATTTTGACAGATAGAAGTTATTCTTGGAGAAGAAACATGGCTAAGTCAGAAGGCTAACGTGAGTGAATGAAAGTCCCAGGCCAACTTCTACCCTAATTTAAACCCTGTGCAAAACAGCTGACTTGGAAGTGAGGGTGTAAGTAAAGGCAGAAAAAAGACATGAGTCTATTCTTCCTTTGCTGGGACATTACATCAATTCTCTTAGGTAACAGTCATGTCTCCAAAAAGCACAGCGGGAATCCAAATTACAGCCCACTGGAGACTTTTTCCTTCTAAGTCTGTAAACTCATGTGTTTCGCAAGCCATAAATGTTCACAGAAGGGCCTGGAATAGCCTCAGTGCTGGACCCCAACACTCACTTCTACGAAGTACTGCATGGAGCTGGATCTTGCCTCTCCAAAGCACATTTTCTCTTCACAAATGAGCACTGGAAATGACCATTTTAATATTAACACGAGAATTAGTCATTTAATTTAATAAGAAAATAATGTATTTTGGCCAATCTCAATATTAATTTGAATCAACCCATTGCAGCTGGATTTTTTTTTTGAATGTGTTGAGTTATTTTTGGCTGATTATCAATATGAGTTAAAGAGGTCTTAAAACTGATGGGTCACTGAACAGGGTGAGCACATCTATGCTAAGGTGAGTAGGATGTTGCTCCCATCTCCCTTCTTTATATTCAGCATTAAGTGCCCTCATAAATTTTACTGCCTTCCTTGAAACATCGTTTATGCCAAGGGCAGAAATCTGAGTACTCTACTTTCAAGTAGAATGAATTCCTAATGTTCTCATTTCTGATTCTTCTGCTGGCAGAATTTATTTTATTAAAACAAGAGTGATGTCATTTGGCAGCAAGTGAACTCAAAATGGCTCCACTGTAGTACCCCTGTTCTAGAGGGAAGGTTTTCAGGGCAGACTGTGTGAGCTAGCAGGCTGGTCTCCTCACCGACCACCTAAACACTTACACTCTCTTCCCAGTTCTCCTTTTGTTGACTCATTTCAGTCAAATCACATACACTATTTTAAACACAAAACTTGATATCATGGGCCCTGCTGCCAAGCACCCTTAATGGGACAGAAGTGTAGACACTTCCTGTCCAAAATAACTTGCAGTCATTTATAAACAGGAGAGACATGGTGGATCAAGAGCATCTCATATTCTTCCATCTGTAAAATACAGCTACTAATCTTTAGCCTTGTAAAAACATGTGGAAATGAAAAGCACCATAAAACGGGCTCTGAACATTGGTGTGAAGAACCCATCTGACAGGACTCTCCAGGATTCCCAGTGAGACTTGCCAGGAAGAGAAACTAACTTCCATCTAGTCCTCTGCATGGCAAGCTTTGTCCCCAGCTCCTTTTCTTTCTTTCAGCTTCCTTCCAAGTATATGATTGATTACTTCTGCAAAGAGGCCTTCCCTGTTGGAGACCAATACAACCTACTTCCTCCCTTCTTGCCAGGGCGCATACCTGTGATCTCTCCTATTCTTCATCTTCGTTTCACTCTTTTCTTCCAGCAAATATAACAATTCCTCTGCTCTCCCAGGTCTATCTCAGCAGACACAGTCCAGTTCTTTCTTTCTTTTTCATTGCCCCTTTCCTTTTTATTCCTCACCTCCCCCTGGGTTACCATGGGAAGTGGCTCTTCTCCTTCTGCTGCGATAAAGGTCACCCTATGGGTTTTTCTTCTCCTTTTTAATAACATTACTCTGTATTCATGGGTGGTGCTCTTTAAAAACAACAAAACAATGATAGCTGAGAAACATGCCACAACTGAGCATCTGTGAAAACCACAGTGCATCCAGGACAGTTGGAATAGGTCTAGTGTAATTTGGTCTGCATCCTCAAGCAAGCAAACTGACTAATTCAATGGCCTACACTGTGCCTGGAAGCATTTTTCAAAACATTTTCTTTAAAAAGAATAAGGTTAGGAGCCTTCTGAAAGCATGTTACAAAAAGTCTTCCCTGTATAACTTCCCCAGTCAAAATGGGGTGGGAGGGAAACAAAAACAAACAAAACAAAATATGTATTTTATTAGCTATTAGAGAATCAATTACTAGCAATTAGTTATGACCAACCTCTGAAATTTCAAGTTGCTTAAATTATTCCATCTGAGAGAAAATGTGAAAGAAAAATTGCTGGTACAGATGGAAAATAAGCTACAGAGTAACTTCCACCAGTTTAATGATATGTACAATAGGTCTTTGTCTGGAAAAGTTTCTTTGGATAAAATTGCCACATTCACCTGTAAAATAAACCTGATGTGAACTTGTTTCTGATGTACTGTTCTCAGTTCCTTGGTAGCAGCTTCTAACTATACCCTGCAAGCCTCCCTGAATACTTATGTGTTCTGTAAATCCGTAAAAAATTAATTCTATTATGTCAATTCTATTATGTTTAGCCTTGTCCTACTCTTGGGGACAGAGAGAAGGGATGTGGGGTGTTCCTGTTACCTTCATTTCAAGAAGAATCAGAATTGGCTTTAGCCATCACCTTCAACTGTCCACCTTCACTAAAGAAAAGAACAGAACACAGTCCCAAAGACTGACAACTTGGAAAGCTTTTTCTTATAGCTGAAATCACTGCATTTGTAGTTACTGCAGTGATGTTTCTGTTCCCATCTTAGAAATGCAGATTTTGGATACTCGGCAGTTGGGAATGGTTCATTTACACCACTGGATATTCAAGGCTCTTCCAGGTTTTAAGTCAGATGATAGAACATAATCAATATCCTGACATAACCTTTGGAGTTCAAGTTTGAGGTGCTAAAGGATAGGCAAAATATAAGAGTATGAGTAGCAAGATTTTATTCCATAAACTGAAAACTATTTATCCAGTGCTCTAAAAAGCAAAGCTTTATACTTACACTTCTCCATATTAATTAATTGTATTTGCTGCTCATAAAATGACATAGCTGACTGCTCACGGGGATGGGTAGGCAAAATATGAGACAGTTGCAAAGAAAGTGTACTGAAATACAAAAGCAAAATATTTAGCTAACTACTTGATTAGCTCACAGGATTTAAAATCTGAAGAGAAAGATTTTAAAAAAATTTGAACACTTTTGCTGTTTCAAAGCCTGCCAACCCTTTTCCCCATGGCCATGCAAGATCTAAAGCATCCAAAAGAATCAATGTTTTTTAAAGTATTATTTGCTCATAGCTCTGCAAATGATGGGATGATTCATCTTTTTAATGGTAGAAGCTATCATAACAAAGAAAAAAAAGAAATTGAAACCCATTTGTCCTACATTGTTATATGTGAATTGTTAATTTTTATTTTGTATTTTTTTTAAAAAATCTGTCTTCTAATGTGTAAGTAGGCCTTGAACAATGAAAAGATCTTGACTATTCCCAACAGCAGCATTGAATTCTACTCACAGAAAAGCTGCAACTTGAACATTCATACAGAAAAGCTTTCTGGCAAAACTTTAAAAATTGGCTGAATTGAGGGCTTGTGCATCTCATCTGTAATCTTTTTGTTCCTCCAGCTCTCGTTGTACGCTTCCTGACCAAACGGTTCATCTGGGAATATGACCCAACACTAGGTAGGTTACATTTTATTCTGTACACATGTGTTATACTGTATAGAATAACATGGGTGAAGTAATGGAAACTCATTGAGTTAAAATTCCAAGCCTCAGTCAATCTTTAAGTTTGCTGTAAAAATCTCTATGGCCATTTAAAGCTGGGGCAAATTGTTATCTAAGATGACAGAACAGAGAAGCACAAACATGCTCAAATGAAAGGTGAACTAATATACAAGGCAAAGTTCTCATAGAGAACATACAGAAAATCAGTGGGAATTTTGCCATTGAAAGCAATTGCGTAAGTATTTCACTCTGAAAATTAGAATACTCGGTGTGTGATAAGTTTTCTGCTTGTGGTTAACCAAACCAGCAGCTACTTGAGAAGAAGATATTTAATACAGAGATCTAAAAAAAAAGAAAAAAGAAAAAAAAAAGGAAAAAAAAATATATAGGAATGCGTGTATGTGTGTATATTTGCTCTTTACCTAACCTTAGGTAAGTATTTTCATCCTCAGCTTTCAAAAACATGCTTCAATGTTAATGTGGCCAGGTAGGGACACTAGTCATCAAAAGCACATCAGCATTTTCCTCACCATAGCTCCCACTAAGCTGTGGTGTTTGACACTTTTAAAAAGCCATCTCGGTTGCCTTTCAAACAGTTGCTCTGAATTACAGACCTCTTGTAGGTTTGGGCCAATGGAGTCCTCAGTATTTCATATTTGAATGCTCAGAACCTTAGAAAATCCAGACCAAGAAGTCTGAAAGAAGGCAGCCAAATTGTAGAAAACACCTTAAAACTCTCAGAATTAAATAATTCACACACATAGTACGTGGCCAGGAAGCATCCTTTTCGCCTACAGTCCATTGCCGCTTCTTTTTCAAACTTCCTTTTGGGAGTCAAATGAAGATTTTTTGAGCCTATTTCTTTTGGGGCTGTTTTCTAGAAGAGGTCACACTAAAGATATACTAGAGAACAATATAAACCTGCACAGCAGTAGCAAACAAGTTTAATACTTTTTATTGCCAAATTCAAGCAGCTCCTTCAACAAAGCAAAGTACCATCATCTAAGTGTCATACCCAATATTCTTTTCCTGATATTTTGATATCAGGAAAACAATTCTCAGAACTAACCCTCAACAAAAATATATCTTTTATCTGCTAATATCAATATAATCATGAGTGGAGATCCACTCTACTTGTTACCTGGCCTGTCCAACATAGTAGGATAATGTATATAATTTATTAGGCAAAATACTTATTTTTATCACTGATGTATCATTTTCAGAGCTTGACAAAATAAGTGTCTAAAGTTTTTGTATCAATATAGTCTAGTTCATTTATATGTTATAGGAACACTCTATGCAAAAATATCCTTTTTGTCTCCCAAAGTAGGATATCTTCTGACTTAACAAATCCAACATTCTCATCCAACTTACTTGGAGGATGACAGCTTAAATTAGCTTCACAATAGCTCTGTTGTTAGACAAGTACCTTAAGTTGTTCAGAGGATAAGGTCTGATAAACAAAACAAAAGAACTATTGTTGCTATTAAAAAATAGGCTATTGACAATCTCTGTTGGAAGCATGTGGAGGTAGAACTGGACAAACACTTAACAGCAGTCTTTCTAAAATACTGTTTTTCAAACAGTGAATCACAACATGACCAAAAAGAGGGTCATGAAATTTTAACCACTATTAGGCCTTCAGAGATCAAATAGAAAGGTATTGTGCCTTCAAAAGCCTTGGGAAAGAATACTTTAAAGAATACATTCTAGTTCTGTCTTTGTCATCCTCACGCTGTAGTGACTTGAAGTATCCAGTTTGTATACATATTTCATTGTTGAATTTATTGAAAAGTCTGGCAGAAATAGATGTTTCTGCTTAGGAGCAAAGGACCGGCATTTCCACGAAAAGCAAGTGATACCAGTATATTCCACTGGTTAAGAATTTCAGGTTGTGTCAGGGAGAACGATTCCAGTGCTGAGAAGTGACTTTGTCAAGTAACTTTGAAAGTGTAGGAGTAAAACAGATTCAAACTTGCTAGCTACTAAACAGCAGGAGTTTCTGCCAGATTCACTGCGGCTGTGACAAAAATGTTTATATTTTCTCTCTTATATGAAATTCTCAACCATCCATCAGTACTCTGATACAAGGAATCCCCAGACAGTTCCTATTTTTAGGAAAGCTCTCACCAATCTTTGGAAAGCTTAAAGATGAAATTTCAGCACTGTCCTATACTAAGCATCAGCATTAAAAAAAATCTTGTTCTCCTTTAATTCAAGAAGGGTGCGTTTTAACTGGAGATAAATATAGATATATGTATAGATATTTATAAATATAGAAACATACATATAAACATAGCTGTTCTTTACTACTTTAACCTACCAAACAAAAATTAAGGACGTTTTTTAGCAGCATCTGAACATACTGCTATGTCTCAAGGACCAAAATTTTAAATACAAATTCAGATTGTCTGGAAGGAATGAGGAACATGATCAAATTTTGCAAGCTTTGGTTTAACCATCACTCTCAACTTCTTCACTGATTCTGCTTAGTTGGCACGTCACTGTCTCCATCATGCCATACTTCTCTTCCCCTTCCACTTTCCTTTTCATTTTATTTTTTTTTAAATAGTGTCTAATCAATCAGGCTAAGTGATTACGTGCCAAGGTGAATATGTTTCCAGTTTCAATTTTTATTATAAATCACATTAATATCCCATTTATACACCAGAATTAGAAGCTCTACAGAAAGAGTTCTATGTATAGATAGATTGAAACCACACATTTAAAAAATACAGATGTTTTCTAAAATACTGAGTGTATGAATGCAGCATTCAACTCTGTCTTCTGTAGCTAGTTAAATATATACAGAAAAAGGGGGTTGGGTTACCGCAGGGATTTTTACATTCATTGACATTTGTATGTTTTTAAATAGAATACAACTCACAAATTAATAGGCAAGTACACTGCAATGTTAGAAGACTGAAGATGCTTGGCCTGGTTGGGGTACCTTTTAATCCACAGTCTAAAAGTGTTTCACAAACATCAGCAACATGTCTGTAGTGGATTTAAAACAGACTGGAAATATTTATACTGTATTTTGGTTTGGCTCTATGGACAGATTTATTTAAAAAAAAAGTATGAAGACAAACATTCCCATGTACCAATTCATTTTTGCTTACTGGGAACTGAATAAAAGCAAGGTGACAATTTGCCTGCCACCATGGGTAAGGTGGGTTGGTGGGGCTTTGCAGCCTGCTGGAGCCTATCCCCTTCCAGACAGGGCCACCTCAGCCTTTGCCACAGAAACAGAAGTATAAATGTCCAGTACCTGCCAGCCAACATCTTCCCATGGATGGACATACTCCAAGGGAATGGAGAAGGGGAAAAATAATAATATATAAAAAAAGAATCCAATCCTGGCAGAAAATTGAGGTCCTGTTGCCATCATGTGGAAGGGCAGAGCCCTCGGGTTGGCCAACATTTGGCCGCATTTCAGCATGAGGGCCCATGAGCAACGATGTGCATGTGCAGTCTCCATGGGTTGAGCTTTGGCCTGAATGCAGGAACCCCATGAACTTCAGTGATCCAAGACTTCATACTGTGATTTTAAATGCTGCTATGAATAGCTGCTGCTCTCAGTGCCAGCAAATAGGACTAACAGTTTGAGTCTCAGTGATTTTCCACTATTAGCTACTGGCAGTGCCTAGAACACAGCATTTAGGGTGCCATCACCTAAACTCAAAGATGGACACATACTGTGACTTGCAATCTAAGAAGTGAGGCTCAATTAGAAGCAATGAATTAATCATCAAGGGAACTGCGTTTATTTTTTCGTGGGGAAGGAGGAGGAGGAGGAGGCCCCAAGAGTCATCACACCATTGGAGAGAGAGCAGTGATGGCCTGCAAAAATGCTTCACGGGCAAGAGCAAATCATCTGCCTCCATAAGCCACAACAGACTGGGAGAATCTTCTGGATCAGATAAAGAAAGAAGAAAACCAATTTAACTGTGGCTAAATAGGTGCTTTTTGAAATGAGTTTTGTAGCATTCTCACGCAGAACACATTCATTGTTCGAACATAATTCAGGGTAATTCGCTTAGCTAAGAATGGAATTGGATTATCCAAGATTTAACACACTGACACACACACAAAAACCCCAGAAACAAAACACACCCACAAAAATACACCTACACACAGAGCAGGCCAGGGGTTGTGCTCTGGAGGAACATTACGAACTAGGTCATGTCACTGGTTCTATATTAGCACTTTAATGTGCTGATGGGAAAGTCAGGTGCTATTCTGAGGCAGAGGGTCCTAAAACATCCATTTTTACTGTAGAAGGAAGAATAGAAAAAAACATCAAGGAAGTATTGAA
This sequence comes from Crypturellus undulatus, assembly GCA_013389825.1. Classification (NCBI taxonomy): domain Eukaryota; kingdom Metazoa; phylum Chordata; class Aves; order Tinamiformes; family Tinamidae; genus Crypturellus; species Crypturellus undulatus. Next base: position 305,113 of record VWPW01023943.1, read on the forward strand.
GAGAAAATTCCTCAGTTCATTCCTCAATTCTGTCCCCAATTTTTTTGCTGAGCTCTGGAAAAGCTGCAGTCTGTCTGCCTCTGATTCTCATATATAAGATATTTCACCTCACAAAACAGTTGTGAATCCTTTAAGTAACTGATGCTCATAAAGTTGACACTTGCATACTAAGGGTTCCCAGAGATAGCAAGCATTTCTCCAAAGACTGTTCTTTAAGCAAAAAAGTCTATTTATAAAATGTTAACCACTATGGCTACTATTCTGGTTGAGTGGTCTAAAGGTTAGTAGTCTTTTTCACACTATTCCAATTTTTTTTCCCTCCATCCCCTCCGCAGCTGTTCACATATTTCATGCAACTTTGCTAATCTTCTGAAAGGAAAAAACATCTCTGAAGAGATGATCATCAGAACACCTTATGCCAGAATGGTCCATCTAGGAATTTGCAGAAAGATAGAAGACATGGAAGTTTGCATAATTTGAACAGCATAGAGAGAAGACTGTTCATATTTTGAAGGAGCAGACACAAGTAAATAGACCTTGGTCTTAAAACATGATTGTTTTGCTAGGACTACTAGGTTAATGGTGGTATCTTTCAAGAATATCCATTTATTTTTAACTGTAAGTCACAATTTCTTTAAACAGCTTCTTAGGTTTTTTGATAGCTTACAGCTAGGAAAAAAGTTGGAGTTTCTGTAAGATCCTGACTATAAATACATACATTCAGCCCAAAAAACACTATAAGATATGGATAAATGTATAGGTGTCAGTAGATCAGTAAAGGTAGGTGATAATTACTGTCCCATTTGCTTAGATGTGGAAAGCTCCTGATAGCACTGTTCTTCTGTAATATAACATGAAACAGTGAAAGGACTGCAGAAAGTTGCACTAGGTAATCAAGTGCTTGAGAGAAAAAAAAAAACTCTGCTAGGGCTCTGCATCATCTGAGAACAGACAGCTCCTTGCTTCCTATATTATCAGTTCAGGTCTATAAGTTTATAAGTTTCATCACTGTAGCAATAACACCAGAACTCAGTAAATATATAGCTTAAAGATATAGTTTACATTGGCAAGAAGGCCTTCTTTCATTAGATTTTTTTTTATACAGTACAAACAAAAGGGTGTTTTGCCCATAATAACTACATATAGAACTGGGTCTTTTTTTATCAAAATGGCATTATCCAACAAATGACACATAAGCATCTTCAAAATCGAGCATGTAATTGCTCAGCCTGGCAAATGTTTCTAGCCTGGACTATATGTCCGGAATTCTCTCAACACCCAAGAAGGCCAGACCTATATAAACAGCATAAACAACACTTGAGAGGGGATCTATAACCAAACTAGCTTGTGTTCAAGAAACAGATTAGCCATAGGAGCAAACCCTTCAGTAAGGGTGAATTACTCTGTCAAGAGAAAGGTACAAGAACTAATTTTCTGGGCTTATTTTTATGCATGTGCAGCATACTCTTGAAAAAGAGTTGTGTACTCTCTTTCATCCATAACTTTTAATGTTCCAGCACTTCCTTAGAAAAAAAAATTGTAGTACTTTTCATGCCATTCACTGAAGTAGAGGGACTGTGAAAACTTCAGTGGAAAACCACACATGCCTCCATCTTCAACTCACTGGGGCTTCAGACATATTTAAGCACTGATGTTGCAGTCTCTGACACCCAGGATTGAAGAACTGCAAGCCACAGAGTTTGAGTTAGCTCCCATAAAGGCATCATAAAAGGAGCAGCAGCTTCTCCGCTTTAGTGTCAGTTCAGTGGTACAGATGAAGATACGTGTTTTCTTCAGGGCAACAGTCCAAACCTGGTAGGAGATTTAGAGACTCTGCTCCTGAACTCCTCTGTGTCAAGGACGCTCTGGCTAGCTAGTCAATATAAGACCTCTCTGGTATATGGAGTATAATGGAGGTGTCCTCTGCCTGTTAGATGTTGTGTCAAGGTGCAGAGCCCAGATGCTGTGGTGCTTTACTTTTAAGTGTTATATATTTCCTGCATTCCAGATATTACCACATTTACCTTAGAGGGAGGTGCACAGATGGAAAAAAGGAAGCTTTATACCATTCTTTACCTCAGCCTCAAAGACTGTCTTTGCTCTCTGGTTTATTCAGCTAACACAACATGCTGTCTGGACAGCTGAAATACAGTCTGAATACAAACATTATACCTCGAGCTGCTTTCACTGAAGCATATCACGATTTGAAGAATCTTTATATATCCAAACTGCATCTGACGTTCTGTTTAGAAACTTACAGTTTTCCTGAGACTTGTGGCTCAAAGAGTAAGCTTTCCTTAGAACTGCTTGCCTCTACCATTGAAAATATGAACATCCCTTTAGCACAGATGAGAGGCAGACTGTTCAAACAACAAAGAGAATTTCTAACAAAACGGCTAGTACTGAAATGGCCATTAATAAACTAAACTGAAGGAACTGTCAGTCAAGAATGGTCCCTTCTTCCTGCGAGGGAGAGCCTGTGCCCTGGGCTGTGACTGGAGGTTGCTGTAGTCTCAGAAGGAAGCTGACCCAAGACATCTCATTTCCCAGCCACTTCTTCCTATTGCTGCACAAAAGGATACTGCAACTACATTGCAGTATAAACCAGATCATTGATATGCTCAGAATCAAAAATAACCTTTTTTCCAGGATGAGAAATGGAGGAGGAAGGGAGAGCCCACCATCTTGCAAGATTTTGTCTTCTGTATTTTTCATTTGGGCACATGTCACTAATGACAGCTTATCCAATCACATAACTAGAAATAGCATATGCCGTCTGTTATTGACTTTCTACCAATATGAGATGCAGATGTAACCAACCATGTCGGGATAGGGTGTTGCCAAGGTGTGTTTTAAGGCATACCACAAGACAAGTGTGCTTAATAATTCACTGGAAAACAGACTCATTTTAGAGACAGATTCTAGGCCTTAGTGTCCTCAACTAATTTTATTAACAAAATTACTCATTTCTTCTGCCTCAGTGTGTAGCAGTTCAATAGTTCAAATTGTCCCCGGTAGGCATCTTTCTGGACTTATTTTTTCACTGAAAATGGTAAAAACATGAAACAACTTGATACCATACAAATTTAATACTTCTTGCATTATTTTGTGTACTGTACTCTTCATCGGGGGAATTTATACAGATCATATTATGGAAGTGAGTTATAAATTGCTTTCCAACTTCTCTGAGGTGTCCATAAGGATGTGGACTGGGGGCACCTTAAAACCCTGACACTAGCTCTTAAAAATGCATGACAAAGACTTGAAGCCATGAAATTGCAACTGAGATCAGCAGGGGATGATACTTAATCTGGAAAGCAGTTATCTAAAAGCAGCAACACAAAGGTTTATTTTCTTTCATATGAGTCTCAAGACAGAGATATTCCTAGTGCCAGTATTTTTTTTTTTTCAGTAGGTTTGCACATGGAAAAATTGGGAACAGTGGCTGTGCTTGCTGTAGTTACAGCTGCAAAATATTTGTCCCTCTTTTTTCTTGCTCATCATAATCCAAAATGTTCTCCAGATGAGAAGTAGTTTCCAAGGCTTACTTTTGCACCTTGAGGAGTGCAGTTTTGCTTGTTTAAAGTGTGAGAAAAGTCTTACTGGTTAGTTTTCATTTATGTTGGCAGAAACAAGGTGACACTTACACAGCTCTACTAACAAAAATTTCTTGCCACAGTCAAGAGGAAAAAAAAAGAAAAAAGAAAAGAAAAAGCTTTGTTTAGATTTAAACTTGTCATGGACATAAATCCCATCAGGAGTCGATGTCTCTGGTGTTGGTGGGAAAGTTATATCAGAAAATTAGAAAAACAGCTGAAACCTTGAAATTTATTTCCTGCTACTTAACACTGCTTCAGCTTTATTGGTTTAGTTGTGTTTTAGTTTGCCTTAATAAATCCAGTTTTCTTAATCATCTGCACACGTTTTCTCTCCTTGTCCCAGCAGAAGCTGGGTAGGGACAAAGCCTCTAGAAATAGGAAAGAAACCTCTCCCTCCTCACCACATGGTTGCCCCTCTTCCTCCTTCCCCCAAAAAATGCCTCAAAAAAATCATATGCAGCAGAAACCAGCAACCAGGCAAGTTTTCCATTACTCTATTTTCTCCAGTAATACTCTGCGTTCTAGTATTTCTGGACAAATTATTTTGTTTATTGAAATATTTATTCATTGCAAGTACCAAAGCCAAAAAAATCTGCTCTCCTATTGGCAAGTTTTTTATATCTCCCATAGGTTAGTTTTATACCCCCTCTTACTTCTCCCAAAGAGCAAGTTCTGGGGATGGAACAGATCCTTTCATGCCAAGGCAAGAACTTCTGAGTAGGGCTCTTAAGCACTGGTAATCTATTTTCCTTGCTGCTTAACTAACAAGAGGAAAGCATGATGAATCTGAACTGCTAGGACATGCACCACAGCTGCAGTGACTCTTCTTGCTCTAAGCTTTAACATGACTGGTTTGGGAATGACAGTTGTACTGCAGTCATAGCTCCAATGTCAGCAAATGTAGCCTCATAAGAGGCCAAAAAGCTGAAAGCAAAATTAGAAGAGAAATTCCAGTGCACATCACCCTTTCCATTCCAAAAGCAACATTCACAAATGCAGGCTGCATGTGAAGTGCAGAAGTCTCCAGAGCTGAATTAAATATCAGTGCAAACAAACACCTTGAGCATTTTTTGGTTTTATATGCATTTTGGGTTAAGTTTGTGCTTTGGCATTAATCTTTGTGTAGTGTGATAATCTTACGGTGTAAAGGATATCATGGGCACTGTACAACCTCCTGGAGCTTTTCCTTCTGTATTTCCCAACTCTTGGAGTTACACTTGCAGAAACACTTAAGACATTGGAAAGCCAAGTCCACTTATTAGAGCCGTCAGAGTCACGTAGGCTCTCTAAAACCACTGCTCTTTGTGATTTTATTTTGGTGACTTTTATTATATTACACATGAAAATGTTAGCATTATCAAGGCATATCATCTGATAATATTATTAATATATAATGAGTAACCTAGTTTTGCATGTTTTTGGATCCACAGCATCAGATAATAGAGAAACATAGGTATGCTCAACATGGAAGAAAGTGCATTAGCATTAAAAATATGTCCTAAGTGACAAGGGCTGACTGTGATTCCTGTAAATTCAGAAAAAAAAGACCTCTTATAGGATAAATAATGGATGGAGGAAGTAACAGCTATCAGGAATAATCAAGGGAAATTTTAGGTTTTTAAATATACTCCTACATCATCACTGAACAAGACTAGTTTACAAGTTCAGCCCATTAGCTGCAGCTGGTTTTGGTCTGGAAACTCAGCTATGATTATTACATATTAATACTAATACTTCCAGATCTCTATTAAGTTTTCACTTCCAACTGTCCAAAAGCCACCATGAAACCAAAGTTAGTTAGCTTTTATTTTCATTAATATGAACTAAATTCTGATGAAAGTGAAGTTTACCTCTCTATGCATTTAAAAGAAAAAGAAGAAAAAAACTTCTTTACTGTAAGAATGACAGAGAGCTGGAACAGGCTGCCCAGAAAGGTTGTGGAGTCTCTTTCTTTGGAGATCTTAAAAACCCTCCTGGATGTGACCTTATGCCACTTGTCTCTGCTGGAGCAGGAGTGTTGGACTAGATGATCTTTAAAGGTCCCTTCCAACCTCGACCATTCTGTGATTCTGTGTGATTTTATGAAACAACATGATGTTGCATAATGTGAAGTGTAGTAAGTGTAAAAGTAAGTGTAAAATGGTATATGTTATTCCTTCATCTTAAGTGATTTATCATAGAATCATAGAATGCCTAAGGTTGGAAGGGACCTCTAGAGGTCATCTAGTCCAACCCCCCCTGCACATGCAGGGCCAGAGCATGTCCTTAAGTTCCTGTGGAACTTTTGGTGCTTAAGTTTGTGGCAATTTCCTCTTGTTCTGTCAGTGGCCATTACTGAAAAGAGGCCAGCCCCATCCTCCTCACTGCCTCCCTTGAGGTACTTGTACACACTGATCAGGTCCCCTCTCAGCCTTCTCTTCTCCAGGCTGAACAGATCCAGCTCCCTCAGCCTCTCCTCATAGGGCAGATGTTCTAGGCCCCTGATCATCCTAGTTGCCCTGCGCTGGACCCTCTCCAGCAGCTCCACATCCCTCTTGTACTGTGGGGCCCAGAACTGGACACAGTGCTCCAGATGTGGCCTCACCAGGGCTGAGTAGAGGGGCAGGATCACCTCCCTCGACCTGCTGGAGACGCTCCTCTTAATGCACCCCAGGATGCCATTGGCCTTCTTGGCCACGAGGGCACACTGCTGCCTCATGGTCAACCTGTTGTCCACCATGACGCCCAGGTCCTTCTCTGCAGAGCTGCTCTCCAGCAGGTCGGTCCCCAGCCTGTACTGGTGTCTGGGGTTATTTCTCCCCAGGTGCAGGACCGTGCACTTGGCCTTGTTGAATTTCATAGGTTTCTCACCGCCCAGTTGTCTAGTCTGTCCAGGTCCCTCTGGATGGCAGCACAGCCCTCTAGAGTATCCACTACTCCTCCCAGCTTCGTATCATCTACAGACTTGCTGAGGGAGCACTCTGTGCCTTCATCCAGGTCAAATGGATCCAGGAGCAGATTTATCTGCTCCTACTGTGTTCTCCTAAAATCGGTAAAGCATCACTATGTAAATATTTCCTCCCAGGGTTATGCCAAACTCCTGCTATGTATTACCTTTTCAAAATAAGCAGGTCAGATCTTTACATCACTGAATATAGACCAATATATAGCAATTACTTCTCAGATAATAGTTTTTATTTAGAAAAAAAAAATCTGGAACAAATTTATTGATTAAATTTCCAGTAATGAGTTATTATGGCAATATTTTTTTTTTCATATTGAAAAACAAATTGACTAGTACTGCTTTCAACTCTTGACAGAGTATAAACACACTTGCAGGAAGCAAGAGTGTTTTGCAGAACAGAACTACTAGGGGATTGCAGCATTATAACCAAAATGGGACCTTGAAAACAACGATGTCAGCTGTCAAAGCAACACACTCAGCACTACCTTTATCCAGTTACTGTGAATACAAACAGAAGCCTATAACACCCTAAGACCAATGAGGAAGGGTCAGATCTACTTACTCATATTGAAATAAGGTTAACAGTTGAATACAACTGCTGTACTTCCCCATTCCTAATAGTGTCAGGCACACTTTATCTGTCAACAGCAGATCACTGGTTCTGCTTTAAGACTAGTTCAGTTCTATGGACAGCAAAACACAACTGACACATTTATTTTCCATGTATGATATTTAGTCATATAACTGAAGATATAATATATTGTCATTTTTTTTTTTAAGATATTTTGAATCTCAGAAAGGTGTCCATAATCTCAGGATTTTATATGAGGAAGATCACTAGCACACAGTGGTATCCTCCTGCACTTTCTACTTGACCATAATAATGCAAGGACAAGACATTTAGAAATCTAAAATCGATCTGATGAACACAAAGTCTAACTGCCTTTGTTATGTGATTCATCCCAGGAGAAAAGAGACCAGACAGACCAAATCCGCCACCTATTTTATTTCATCAGCTCTAATAGAATTCAAAAGTACTTAGTGAAGAAAGATACCTGCACTGTAGATTGTTTCAGTTAGGAATCCAGCAAGTATATAAAGTCACCTAATTTCACTCTGGTTGAAGGTCAAAAAAATACAACTGGGCACAGGAAAAATCATACTAACCAATACCAAAGCAAGGCATTATATACATAAAGTGCTACAAGATCTCAAGGCTTTAGGGCATTCAATGTCACCTAAACGGAATTCAAGACTTCAAGGCCTGTAACTCAGTAGATAGTAAGGGTAGTACTCCTGTAATCTGTTGATTATCAGGATATTTCTATTCCATTACAGGAGAATGGATATCTTCAATTACACCAAGAATTCTTAGAGATCCAGCTGTTTTTACACTCCTCATTAAAATTTACTCAGCTACAGCACATTACAAAGCACAAGAACAGACACACTATCACTAAGATATATTTACACTAATCTGACCTAAGTCAGTACTACTCATCCAGGACCAAATTCCACCCTAATGTCGTCAGGCAATGGGAATTATATTTACAATGTAAAATTCTTTCTTGATAATTCAAGTTCCTTTAAGAATCTTGCTGTTTTTCTGCAGGAGGTCTGAGTCTATTCCTTGAGATTTAGTCTCGGTTTCACACAGAACAGCCTACCACACCCTGCCTCCTTAAAGGCATTTCATGGATGCAGCGCAGGTACCGCTGGATAAGGTGTATCCCAAACTGGGAGGACTCATTCTCCAGAGGTGCTCGTTTAGTAGGAACAGATGGTTGAAAGCATGCAAGCATTGCAAGACCTAAATGACTAAGGAGCCGACATCACATTATGCGTTCAAAGAACTATCCCTTCTTCACACCACACTCCCCCAAAGAAATGAGACATAAATTCCTAAGCAATCTTAAACATAGAGTACTGCACAAGGAGTCCCAGCCAAATAAGCAGTACTAAAATTACTTTCTAAGGATGCTTCATTGTAGCTTCTACACCAACCTAGAGCTTGTGCTTTTCCGCCTTCTCCTGAATCATTACAGCTAGGAAGACGTACAGAAGGGAAGAGGAAAAATAATAAGAAACTTAAGTTTCTCTTACTCTATTCTGTAGATATATTCTCAGGATCACAAAGGCAGGACCCTTACTCTTTCAGCAGCCTTACCATACTGGACATAAAAGGGCCATACTGCCTATACAAGTCTGGCCTATGTTGACTGAAACCCTGAAGCAAGAGTGGTTGCTATCTGCCTAATTAAATTGACCATTTGGCCTTCCTAGATGCAGCTGTACTATTTAAAGTTCTTGTAGCACTTACATCATTCATGACTATAAGAGGTGATGTTCTTAAGTAGATTTAAAAAAAAAAGACTTTCAACAAAATAAAAAACCCTTTCAGTAGTTCTGATTCAAGAAATGTGTTTCCTTTAACTTATCCTTCATTCCCATTGAGGAAATTTGCACTGAATAAAAGAATCACATCTCTGACAGCGCAAAGCATTCATAGTCACTGGCCACATTTTTATGACATATGTATTTGCCTTTTGATATAGAACATCTGTGAACTAGCAGCAGTAATAAATTTGAATGTTAGCACAGATGCTTTTCTGAATTTTAGGTCAAATGCTATCAAATGTAACATATCAACTCATTAAGATAAAACAACTCCTTTTGGCATTATGTTTCTTATAAGTTGCCTGGCTCCAGAACCTCAGACACAGTAAACAGGTTCCTTTTCCCTGTAACACAGTGTAAATGCTTAATACCCAGTGGCAATTCTTATAAATCATGAAATGAGAAATCAGTGCTTGAGCCCTTGCTAGGACAGGAGAATGTGATGCTTTCACCGTGTTTCAAAGAGACATTCCTAAAATGGCTAGCTCTTCTGTAATTTTATCACAGTATAAGACCTGTGCTTAATGGTTAGCCTGAACAGGTCCCTGATCTTCAACCATACCAGTTTCAGTCTTGTCGTATTCCTGTCGTAAGCAGGAACATGCTTATGAGCTGAATCTTTTGAGAGAAGCAGTTTTTGAATATTTTTTCATATTCTTATGAGTGAGCATGAAGTATTGGCTGCAGCCTTGCAGATCTCTCTACTGCAGGAGAGTATCATTCTGGCTTGCTGAGTACAACGTCCACAAGTACAGCCTGCTGTATGTTCAAGACACGTGAAAGAAAGAGCTCTTCTGCCATTTGGGGAGAAGTAACACATTCTCGTTTGTAGAAATCAGGACTTGAGACTGGCTGGCTGGAAGAGCTGTAATAAGCGGAATTTAGTCATATCACGTCTAATGCTGAGGTATCCATATATGAGAGAAAAAAATCACCCTCTTTTAATAAACTTTGCAAAATGTGTTCTTAATTTAGAGTCTACGTATCGTCACCAAGCTACCATTGATGATGAAGTGGTTTCCATGGAGATACTGGACACAGCTGGTCAGGTACGTGGCTATGTGTGTTACTATCCAATATCTTGACTGGGAGACAGTGGTGGCTGTGGTGTGCCCCACTTCTGGAGAATGGGCAGACAGCCTCTTTTCCTCACCAGCAACTTGCTGCTAGGCCCACTGTACCCTCGGATAAGGAGCCCTTTCTCAAACATGAGAAGAACAAACAAAGGCAGAATTTACACTAGCATTAAAATGATTTTGTTCGCATTCCTTGATGCTGGGCCAGCCCAACACATGCTATTATTATGCACATAGTTACAGTCTATTTATACAGTCAATTAATGAAGTTCGACAGAGCCTTGGGTGATCTACACATGTGTCCACATAAATGTTACCTAGTAAATGATTGCCACCAAAGTGTAGAGTGTCTCAGGCAGCCCTCCTTGCTTTGAAAATATAGCAGGTTCTCACACTGAACAGTCCTCGTTCAAGAGACCCCTTCTGATTGCCTGCTACCACATTGACCACAGGTAGCCCTTGACACCTTGACATAATGCTACACAAATAAAATAAGGTGCCTAGAGTACATAGTCAAGGACATGGATATGGCTTTGCAGGCATTGGGGGCCACCATCTATCCAAAGGCTAGATTCTTTTAGCAAAAACTGAATTCTCAATGTTGGTGTCTGTCTTTTCAAAACAGGAGGATGCCATTCAGAAAGAAGGACATGTCCGGTGGGGTGAAGGCTTCGTGCTGGTCTACGACATCACGGACAGAGGCAGCTTTGAGGAAGTGCTGCCGCTTAAGAACTTGTTAGATGAAGTTAAAAAACCCAAGAATGTCACTCTGATCTTGGTGGGAAACAAAGCAGATCTGGATCACTCCAGGCAGGTCAGCACAGAGGAAGGTGAAAAGCTGGCCACAGAACTAGCATGTGCATTTTATGAGTGCTCTGCTTGCACAGGAGAGGGCAACATTATGGAGGCCTTCTATGAGCTGTGTCGTGAGGTACGGCGACGCAAGATGGTGCAGGGCAAGACTCGGAGACGGAGCTCCACCACCCATGTCAAGCAGGCTATTAACAAGATGCTTACCAAAATCAGCAGCTAAAAGAGTTGTATTAAGGTAGAGCAGCATTATAGAGCATATTAGCTTGGGGCAGGGAGGAAGCAAGTAGAACACATTTTAATAAAGGATGGTCAAAACTTTGCAATTAAAAAATAGAAAAGACAAACCACACCACTGTCCTTTTTGAGTAACATGGGTCAGACTTTCTTCCTGTTTCAAAATGTATTTAGCCACACTGTTTCTGGCTAACATGTAAACAAAACAAAAACCTCCAAAGACTAGATGATTGTGGGGACTGGCATTGACAGAACATCTTCTGCTTCTGCAAAGCTGGCTCCAATTTCCTCCAAGTTAGTAGTGCCTAAACATAATTTCCAGCCATCAAGTTCCAGAGTAGCCACTGGGGAGTAAGACTCAGTTCTCAGTCCAGCAACAACCATCACAGCTGATATTGCTGAGGACTGAATACACTTAGAGGCTGCTATGTTGTACCAGAAGGTTCATCTGACATCTTCCACCAGCTCTAAACTGGCGCATGGTGTGCTTTTACTCCAAACTGTCCTTGCTGGTGTTATTTTGTCAAATCTGTGCGTCCCAAGGTATGCAAGGCATGCAAAAAAATATAGGAAAGGCTTTTTTCAGACCCTAGGATGTGTTTACCCAGTAGGGCACACATTTAAATAGGTCTGAAGTTCAGTTGTTTTCCATATCCTTTGAAACTGCAGAACTCATCAAGAAATAATCAGCTGGCCCAGTGACATGTCAGCATTTTTTCCTCAAAGTGCAGTACTGTACTTGAGAGAATTAGTCTGTATGTGCTGGAGAATCAAACTAAAAAGATAACCATATTACTATTGATTTAGTTGTGGATAATTTATAGCTTATGTTTACATTTTTGCTTTGGGTCTTACTTCAAGTAGTTTCTCCTACTCTGTCTCCTACTGAAACCATGGGAAAGGCAAGTATTTAAAGCCCTCAAAGTAAATCAGATGTAAATGGCCTTTACTGTATCAAAAGGCCATAACTTCCAGCTGTTTAAACTTCCAGATGTTGTTTGAAGCAATCTGTCGTTTAAACCAGCACAGAGCTTTGTAAGTCTATTTGTCACATTCAAGTGAAAATGCATTTTATCAGCTTTTAGTGCCTGAGAAAATAAGCATCTTTTTTTTTTTTTCTCCTCCTCTTTCCTTGTACCTCTTGTTTAAGCCAGCTGTCAGGTTTTCCATCCTGTCTCCTTGGCTTGTTGATTGTAGTATTGAGACCTTCTTCCAGCAGAAGCAAGAGATAAAGAACCAGGTTTGGGGAGACTTTCAGTTTATGTCTCTTTACTAGTTATGTTGCAGTCCTTTAGGCATCTCGGTTTGGCATCACATAGAAGCATAGCCGAAAGGTTGGATGGCAAATGGGAATATTAGCAGTATTCTCCTTTGAAGAGCATCCCTTTCACAGCAACCACCCACAAGTATTCTCCACTGCTTTGCACTCTGTATTGTTATTTGCCTCTGTGAGGAAAGAATGCCAAATTCTATCACAATTTGCCACAAGTGTAGGTAAGTGAGGACATTTGATTGGATAGCATTATATCCAGTTATAGTAAGCCACATAAATGGTGGAACAGATCATTACTAATCAAGCCTGTATATCCCTGGGAACATGGAAAAGTCCCAAGTTAAACCTTTTCAACAGGGTTGATTTAACAGTACTTCACCAAAGTAAATTTTTTAAGACATTCTTTCACCCACATGTCTAACCCAACAAACAATAGAAGACATCACTTTCAAGTGCATATTTTACTTGGTCTGTGGGCTGTTATTTATTTTCTTTGTTTGCCCCAGTCTAGATAGCAAAAATTCATTCACTCTTTTGGAATTAGTGTCTGTATTTTGCACCCCCGCCCATATTCAAGTATGCTGATGCTCATCAGCTACAGTGGAAATTTCCCTGTGTCATTCTGGGAAGGCAGCAGATGAAATGTCACCATCTCTTTGACAGCTATTCCCGAACTATTGGTCATCTCTAACTTCTGTAAAAAGTCAGATTTTGCCTTTTTAGTCCTGTAAGTAAGTATTTCAGAATCAATACAAGTGTAAAAGAATAAGCTAGTGTTTATTCGTGCACCAATAGCCATTAGCTGAAGGTCTGAACTTGCGATCATGCATAACATCAGCAGTGAGAGTGTACATTCTTCAGGCACTAAGTCATTGTGTTATCTTTGAAATCAGTGATGTTGCACGAATCTAAAAAAAATATTCCTTACCTGTAGATCGCATGGCAGCATAGTTCACAAGGAAAGTCATTATGTCAGTAATCTAAGTGACCGATTTAAACTGATTTATCCCTCTCTAGGACAATACAAGTTATTTTTATTTTTTTTTCCCTCCCCTCTAAAAACCTGTCTTGGGTTTCAAAGTAGAGCTACATTTGAAATACAAAAAGGTAACATATGAACTACAACAGAAAATAAGTTAATCATATTCATACTGGGAGAGCTGAAAGAAAAGCTAAGTTATGGCCTTGATATTTTCCAAAAGAATCTCAGCAAGTTACATCTTTGCTTACACTGTCTGGTATGGGGAAATCATAAAATCCCGGTGAAAGAAAATGTTCCACTGTGAAAACATGACTTATTACATAAAGAACCTCTAATAAAAATAGTAACATTCCTTTGGAAAGACTGAATTTGGAAACTGCCAAATATGATAAACATTCAGTCAAAAAGGAGGCTTCTATTCTGCGACCCTTCCTCCCACACAAACACAGATTTCTTTACTTAATTGATCATTATTTTTTTTTCCCTCTGTGTAATGGGCTGCTTGTCAAGCCAGTTACAATATAGTGTATTATAATCTGTTGATACATACTGCATAGTATTAAATGCAATCTGATTTACTGTTGATCACAATATTGCAACATATTGTCAGCTATACTATAAAAATGTCCTATTTCTACAATGTGCAAATTGAGCCAAAATGCGCTGAAGAATTGAAAAGGCCAAATGCAACATGAACCCAAATACAGTAGCCTTTTCACAGCAGACATAAACAGTTTAAACTCTGTTTTTACTACTGCAATTTAAATGTGCATATACGACTAGCATTAATTTCTTCTACCCTTTTCATTTCTGTGGGAAAAGGTGGAGAACAAAAAGAAACACAAAGGGAGAAGAAAAGTGAAGTGTACACTTGTTTTCTACAACAAGCTGATTGCCATTTATGAATTTTTAAATATTTATCTTCAATTGATGAAGAGTTAGTCATGCCCATGCTGCAAGACCTGGATCAGGAGTCAAAACTTCCCTAGAACTTTAAGAATTTCTGTATCTGGGAGTTCAGTGCAACTGATGGAAGTGAAGGTCAGCCCTTAAGTTTGCACTTGGATCCAGACAAGTTGTCCCCAAACCTGGGGATGGTTGCATTTGGCAGTTTGCTACAAGGCTATTTGTTTTTTATAAATATAATGATCTGTATGCATTTTTACATTAAAAAAAAATGAAAGCTTGTGCTTGTAGATAATATATAAGAAAATATGAAAATAAAAAAAATGCTGTCTGTACTAGACTCTTATGAATTGATCTTCCTTCAGTAGTCTCCAAACTCTTGTCTTCCAGCTTTTAAGGAGCCGCTTCCTAAAGCCCTGTTTTTATTTTTATTTAGCCGTTATCTCAGGAAAACAAACAGTGAACTTTGTCTGAATAAGCACTTCAGCATTTGGATCGGTTTATCCAAAGTTATGTGGCTGCTAGATGAGCATTTCTAGCATCGAGATATCAAATAGCATTTACAGTGAAACAGAACCATATGCTGTTGGTAGCCAGTTCAAGGCTGATCAAAAAAAGCTGCAATGCCAGGTTCAGTGAAACACACTGGAAGTCCTCCGTTCAAACATTCTCCTGCCAGCTAAATGACATGGATCCTGATCCCAAGCTTTCTAGGTAAAATCCTGGGCTAAAAGGTCTGGGAGATTTATGCCATTGCTTCAGAGCCACCTTTTCACAGCTGTGTCCAGTCTCCAAGGATAAATACAATGTCCTATGGTTCTAATTTATTCCTCCTATATAAAGTACATTATAGCAGTGATGTATAATGACACGCAGTTCTAGTTTTAAGCTATAGTGCAGGATACTTCGACACAGCTGTGCACTAAAAACCACTAACATTGTTTTCCTCCAAATTTGCATGAACCAAGTAATCTAAAGCATGGATCATAAACTTCCAAACAACAGTAGGATATAAGAATGTCACCTGTGGAAGAGAAGTGCATGAAGTCCGGAAGCCAGATCTACAATGTGAGATGAAACCTCCCAGTATTAGGTAATGCATCTTTCTAGTCACTCTCTGCTGCTGTAGCACTGCAAAGCAACTTTGAGTTATGTCTGGCTGCTCTATAACTTGCTCCTATAGCAACCAGTCAAAATAATCTTTCCCACAAAATAAGTAGCAGCAGTCTTAAGGTTATGTATAAACAGTCTTTGGGGTTCCTTCTTTCTTTCTCTTTATGGCTGAAACCATTTACATGTCTTAAGAAGAAAAGAAAAAAAGCACTTGTAAAGACAGAACCTTTGATTAACAAAAGCTCCTTGGCAGGCTGATGTAGCTGCCTTTATGTTCTTTGAATAATTAAGCATATAATGAAAACAGTGTCATTTTAGAAACTCTGATGCTATGCACTTTATTTCCATTACAGATGCCAGGCACTAATTACCTCAAAGTTAAGAAAAAAGAGAGCAGTGGCTTGCAGTTTCTTGCTTTGCCATGTTACTAAGAAGCAATAATGATGGTTCCTGTAAGACCCATTCAGTCTGCTCTCTGTAAACATGGTTCCATATGAGGAAAGCCATTATCGCAACTTGTTCTAGTAAGAGGCAGCTGAAGGTGTGAGGTTGGAGTTACGCAAACCATGCGTCAAAACCCTGTTCACAGCCTGGGTAGCCAACGTCTTGAGGAAACACTCGCAAAGCTGACCTTTCTCCTCCACTTCATTTCTGGCCTGAAGTACCCGGGTAGAAGAGCCTACATCGTCATCTAATAAATCTGTGAATTTAGGAGGGGAGAGATGGGGGATTAGTCTCCTAGCTTTTTGGACCACTCTCTCTCATCTTTGCCAGAATTCCCAAAGAAGCCCTTTTCCATGGTTATCAGTATATTCGCTCCATATCCAGGAGTATTTTATGAGCAAAGAGCCTACGACATTTCTCAGAGCTCCCTCTTACAGGAATGCAGGATTTAAAAATATTTGTGAATGCAGAATCTAAAATGTGAACACAGCTGTTCTGAAGAGTTGGAAATCAATTTTTTGTTGAAACATCTCATAGTTAAAAAACAAACCCTTGTCAAGTGCCAGGATCCTAAGCCAGACTCTGAAATGTACTGTATCAATGTGGCCACCTACCTCATCCCTAGTAATACTGATTCATGCCCAAGAATTCAGGAATTTACACACCCTCCTTTCTAAATCAAGCAAGTTTTAGTTACAAAGAATACATTATTATGCAAAAAAAAAAGATGGTTTATTGAAATGTCTGATAAATCAACTTTCTCAGTACACATGATCTAAATTCACCCTGCTTTTTAGTCAAAGTCCTTGTTGATACAAAAATTACTAAGGAAATTCAGAAGAAAACAAAGAGAGAAGAGAAGAAAACAGAGAGAACAGAGATAAGACAGAGAGGAGAGAGGCGATAAAAACTCAGATAGATATATTCTAAATTTGGGTGAAATTCCCCTTTTCCCGAAAAACATTTACAAGATTTAGTTGATAAACATTAAAATATTCTAATCAGTGAAAACTAGTGTGCAAGTGATCTGACCAAATAAAAGGAATTAGAGAAGTTATAGTGATTTTGAATTGTAGGCTTCTTCTTATTTTCCAATGTATCTCAAAAGACATAAAAATATTATTATTGCGCAACTGACATTAGGGTTGGAATTTGTAATTAATGCCAGGATTCTGATATCCAGCTTTTAATACAGTTTCTGGATTGTTCGGTATTTCAGGGTTATTTTTTAAGCTACAAAAAACAACCATCTCTAAATAACTTAACCCAGTATTATCCAAGTTCTATTCTTTTTGATTCGCATTCAACATAATTGCCTTCAGATGTAAGAATATTAGATTTTTATCAGGGATTCAAAACCATAATCTTCCCTAAAAGCTTAATTTTTGAAAATTATAAATGAATAGATTAATGCAAGATATACATTTGAGCCAAAAGCTCTCAGATTCATGTTAGCTGTGTAAATCTTCAAAAACCAGTTTCATTGCAATATTCCTCTCTGAGCAGGGCAGTAAGGTCTCAGAATTGTCAGATCTGAAAGCACGAACCTTTAAAACTTGAACTAAACAAGCAAATAGTGATGTCAGGAAGAGGTTCATGTCACTGAGAGGTTTTATTGCCATAGGATGACATGATTTCTCTCCTGCACAAAGATCTGGTCTACTGTCTCAACATTCACAAGCAGATTTGACTTCATTCACTTGATTTTGTACCGCCCATCCATTTTGCAAGGGAGATCTGCATAATTTTTAACCAAACTGAAGTCCAATCAGATGTCTACCTGGAAATCTCTCACAAGATGCATCCTGAATTCTGAAGGTAGCTTTAGAATAGTGAGTACCAAAACATCCACTGAGGAAATATCAGAATCATCTTCCCATATATATATATGTATGTATGTTTTTTTTCAATAAAGGAGGAGACTGGGCACCGAAAAGATGATGCAGTTTTTGAAAGTCTTAACTTGTACAAGCCAATGTGGCTTGTGAAATGCCAGCAGCAGAACACATTTTCTGAGTCACTGATTTCTGCTTTCAAATATCCCGAGAATTTATTTGAAGCTTTCAGTTCTATTCTGCTTGCGGGGGAAAATTTTCAAAAAGGGACAGATGAGATTCTATTCATTCTTAGGATCTGTCTATGTAGAGCTTTGTGTATTATCTATAGCCCCACAGCTAACTCCTGTTCTGAAATTACAGAAACGCTGTTTAGAGAAATGGCAAGACAAGAAGTCAGTCAAACATCTCTGCAGTTCCACACAAAATCTTTTGCTAGAATACTGAACATTTCTCCTTGGAATCCAAAATTCATATATCTCAGAAGGAGAGATATAATCTCAAGCACACTCACATAAGGGCTCAACAAAAAAAACTCACTCACTCAGCTGATATCTACTTGAATCCAAATTATTTAATTTTTGCATTCCGAAATTAGGGTGTATTTTCCCTTTTCAGAGTAGAATTTAATGGCAAAGCAGCATTCTTAGCAATATTAAATGTACCTAGTTTTATTATGTCAGAATGCATTTAACACTGGTCCTTAAAGGAGATGTCTGCATGATCTGAAAAAAGAAGAAGAAAGTTGGATAAATTCTGACAATATTAAGCTTCTTTAAAAAGACCCACAGGTAGACTTTTGCTTCTTCTTTCTGTTTTCCAGGGTTGAAATAACCACAATAAATGCAAAATTCCTGCAAGTTACTTTAGGAACTTTCACTGAAGCTCAATATTTTTCCAGAGTGCACTTAAGATATTCAGAGTTAATAGGCATGATAGGAAAGGCCATCAGGAATAACATCAGAAACAGAAAGTTATTTTAGAAAGGGAGAGAGGTGGAAAGAGAGAGATATTCATAGTTCCTTGCAAAGAAACTAATTAGCATTCAGAAGGTCTCTGACATTTATACATAGTGATGAACACTTGGGGTTTAACCTCAGATTCTTTTGAAATAATTATTATTGCAGGGAGAAAACAAGAGAAGGATGAGATAGTATGTTTTGGTAGCAGGCCATAAGATCTTCACTTCTGGGCTAGATTTGTAATTGTTCTGAAACAGAGCTAGTTAACGTGCTCAGTTTTAGACAGTTTTACCACTAAAAATATCACCTCTCCAACTTTTGCAGAGTGATCTCAGTGGAAGAAAAACGTGGGGACTTTTTCTTTGTGTATTATCTGTTGCCCTACAGTTAACTCCAGATTTATGCTTCTGAAACTAAAGAGATCATGGTGTTTAATTTAGCTCTATAGCCCTTGGACATTTCTTGGGCTTTTAAGGATAATTTCTGCAAGAATAAATAGAAGTTACTGAACATGTATGCAATATGGTAAAGTGTTCTGCTCTGCTTCTTCCATGTGGTGGTCCAAAGACTTCACCATCAAATTCTAGGCTATTCCTTTCAGGGAGAAATGGTCTAGAGATTTTTGACGCAAAAAATTAATGATTGTTGAGTTGGGAACATTTTTTGTTTTAATGGGAAACTTTACAAAAAAATAATCCCCACCAAGTTTTAACTGCGATATTACAGTGATGAGCTCAGTGTAAATGCCTAAATAACTTCTTAAGAAAGCTATTACATATACATGAATTGAAAATAATAGCTGTGGGATAGTCTTTCTTACCCTTTCATGAGCTCATACACAGCTCTGTGTGCTTGTAGTCCTCTTCTTCTAAGCAGCCACAAGCCATGGTGTCTGTGGGAGGTATTCTACATACACATAACACTGCTGAGAAACATATTGCAGTATTCAGCTAGGTCTCGCTCTTGTGCTGATAGACACAGCTCATGCCTCCAACTCCTGGAAATGGCTCATTGCTAGAGTTTATATCCTTTAGTCAGGCCTCTGTTTGTGTTTCCTGCTTCACCTAGTCCCTAGGTTAACCTCCTTCTCAAAACTCCTCCCCGTTAGCTCCTGGTCTTGTCTCCATTTTCCTCCAAAGACTAAATCTAAACCTACTTCCAGCCAGTCACTTAGAAAGGTCATTGATCAAGCTAGCAAAAGCAATGGATAAGTTTGGATGGGGCCTCATATTCTCAGCTTCACATGCTCCGTATTTACCTCTTGTTGGGTAGATGACAAAAAACAAGTTTGCCCAAGCATCATTACCTTCTTAACTCTCTCTCTCCAAAGCCACAGCGGATATTGCCAGATGCCTTGGAAATAGAGTTACATGAAAATCGTGAGCAAAGCCTCAGCATTGTAAGCAGCATGGGACCACCAAAATATACTAATCAATATCAGCTGAGACTCTGTCCCAACTGCTTTGCAAAACTTAGTAAATATTTTGGTATGAAATATTTCTATTTTCAGCTATATATATTAGTTTAGGTTTTAATGCCACAGTGACAGGATACTACCACAAAGGAAAATTAACTATCTGGGAAACAGGGCTGTTCAATGAGCTTGTCCCGTGCTTTTGATCAGCAAGCCACTTTTATTCCCAGAAATTCTTAATCTCATAAATCTTTATTAAAATAAGTTGAAGTTAGCCACTGTTGCTGCACAGAGCATATGATGAGCTCAAAGATCACTATAAAGTTAGTAACTGCCAGTCTAATCCATTTTCCATATTCAAGGATGAATAGAAAGAAAAAATCATCATAACAAGTAATTTTCAAAAATGTAATATTAATTTTATGGTTTAGGAACTTTAGAATTCAGAGATGTGTTTGTTTGTTTGTTTCCTTAATGTCCTGAAAGGATTGCTTTAAAGTAAAGGAAACAGAGAAAAATTCTGAACTTGTTTCAGCTTCACTTGAAGGAAGGCTAAATTAATAGAGAGGTCTGATCTAGCATATTCCACTAACAGACGATGGTATCCTCCATAGTCACCTGGGGGAAAAAGTGATATGTATTTCAGTACATCCATCCCCTAAGCAGACAATATATTTCATATGGAAACACACCATATGCTGTAAGTTCAATGAGTTGTTCCTTCTGCCTTTCTGGCGCAGATCCCAAGTCAGAAAATAATGTCTATATTTTCCAGAGCTCATTATGTCCATTCACACATTTGAACACCTGTTTCCTATTTAAATGGTATAGAGATGCTTAAGGCTATGTCCTGCTCTGCCCTTGCTTGGGGAACTGTCAAGGAAAGTTAGCAAATAATTTCTCTGTTACTGTTCTCAGATTACATGACTGTCTTGTTAATTCAGGACAGCCTGAACACCTCACATCACTAGTCACCAAGTAAGAGGTGAAGAAGCATGTTCAGAGTCTCTGAGCCTCCTGAAAGAGATTTTATGAAACGAGTCATTGTACCCCACTCAAAGAAAAGATTCAAATGAAAGTGCCTTCTGAGACACCATCTCGATGAGGTTTGCAAGCCTCAGATCTGTAGGGCTTTCATGTAGCTTGATGATACACGTTCTTGCCCCCTCCACTTGGCTGACCAACATCTCCAGCAAGAGATGATGTCTCTAGTCTATCATTTGCACTCGATTTACAACCACAGAATGAGTTTCAGCTTGAAGGCAGAAACGCTATGCACTTTACACACGTAGCTCTTTATGGATTTGATCCAGTTCCTTCAGTGACCTAATCTGATCTTTGAAGCACAAAAAGCACAGAAAGCATTGCTTTCAACAGGCAACTATTGTGGCTACAAAGTTCCGAAACCAAAGTAAGATGCTTTATAATTATAAGTGAATAGGTGAATATAAGTGAAGAGAATGGGTGCCTGCTGGCAATCTTCAGCAGTACACAGGGAAAGTTTTGAGAAACTTCTACAGACTAGTGAATGTACTGTTTGAACCCCTTCTGTATGCAAATATATACAGCAGGACAGGTCTAGAGAACACAGCAGGTAATAGGACAAAGAATAAAAAAAACAGTTTTCAGACTATGTCAAACTTCTCCCTTTTGATTCCAAATGAATTACTTAAGAATTGATTGATGTCTTATTGAAGTTGACAAGAATTATTCCATGTATATTTTCAGGAAGTTTGGGAGCTGAACCTTTACCCTTACACTTCTGTTCCATAACTAGGTGCATGGAATAGAATTTTCCCTACCACCCAATGCTTTTTCTGTTACATTTCTATGGCATATCATGTTGAATATGTACACAACTCTTGACATAATGGGAGTCCAAACACCACAACTTGGAGGAAGTAAGATTAAAAAATCAATCATCTTATCTAAAAGTCACAGTTAGACTGTGTAAGTCAGAGTTATTCAAAAAACAATTACTATTTTCCACAATAAAAAAATTAAAATTTTTAATTTCCACAATAAAAAAAATCCATAATAAAAAAAAAATGTTGAACATCAACAACACCACAGGTGAAATTTGTCTTTTTGGCTGCTTGGATCCATTAAGGCTTTTTGTTACAAATGTCCCAGTTCTTCCTCTCTGTTCAGACACCTAAAGACATATCCACATTGGAGTCATTTTCATTTTTTACTCTAAACTCTATTTGCTTGGTGATACTTTCTGTTGACTTCCAGACTCAGTAAAATAGGAAATAAATATCACTTACTAGTCACTCCTTTAGACCAGTCACATCCCTTTTTGAAGTTAATTTATTCCATTAGGGATAACAAGAAAAGTTGTCAGCACTGACTTTGACAACTCATGCTGAGCCATTTTTCCTCCAAATTCTGCCTCCTTCATGGACTCTCCCACCTTCAAATGATACCATTTAAGGTCTGCTTATTTTCTTTCTCAATCCGTCTCTGATACATCTTCTCCCTTCCAATTTAATCAGAAAAGTCACCTTCCTCTTTGCCAAGTCAACAACCAATCCTTCCAAAATGTTCTTAAGAAGAGTTCAAAGTACATTATTTAAATCAAGGTCTTTGTAGCTGAGAGATTTGCTTTTTCTTCTAAATACTCTGGCCAGCACTGAGCAAACTGCTAACACCAGGCAAGATTAGAACAGCAATACTTAAAATACCTCGAACTGGCCTCTATGATGAAAAAAATATTCGAAAGAAAATCTCCCTGATTGGTACTTCCATGTTCATCTTCCTATGGTGATAGTACGCACATATTCGTGTCATTGCATTAGGGCAAGGTATTTCCTTATTCTCACTCACAACAAATCTCAGAAAGGTATGCAGAAAAAGATAGCCCCTTAATTAGTAGCTTCTTAGCACTCTGTTGAAAGGAAAAGAATTTACCGGGCATAAGGAAAAACAAACTGTGTTCTTACTTCCAATGTTGGCTGCTTCTGGCAAATAGGAAAGCCTGAAGCCCATAAGATGTATCTGCTGTCTCTAGCATTGCTTCTACTCCTCTAACAACTGCTCCTTGTCCATAGGAAGTCAGCTACCCATCCTGCAAAGATCATCTTCTATTATGCTAAAGATGACTTCAAATTCAAATAAAATTCCTTCATACTTGAGGAAAAAATATTTGCCTGATGATAGGAGGGGGGCAAGCCAAATGATTTTTTAAATATAATAGATTGAAACTGAACTTTGTAGCTTTTAACTGAGATCACAGTTTCTCCAATGTTTTCCTGTCCTGGGTGGATGATTGTCCTAAGAAAAATCTTATTCCAGACAAAATACTGCACATAGAGAACAGCAAACACACCCAAGAACTGCTGCTGTGTCTTTGTTCTAGTTGGCAGTGCTAGAAGTTACATTGAATTAGATCCACAAGTTCTTCAGTCTGTGAAACCATAATAGTGGTAGTTTTTATTTTTATTAAATGACTAATGGTTCTTTTTTCAGATTAGGTGCATAAAATGATCTACTCCAGTGACGATTCAGAGGGACATTTTTTCAGAGGAAGGGAATGAATGGCCCTCTTTTGAGTTCTTCTAAATGCAGAAAGACATGTTAAGAAATTACCAATGCAGACAGGAGTTTTCTTCCTAGGTCTAGATATATTTCTTAGCATGTCTTTAATTCTGATTTCATATTTGTGAGATAAAGACACTAATACCCATTAACCTCGAAAAGACCCCTGATCCTTAATTTGTTAGGAAAGCTGGCTTGTGTGTTTTAAGTACACCTCAGCCCTGATATCTTCTGCTATATATTGGAAATGTACACTGTCCCTTGTGATAAAATCCAGGCAAGTTTGCCCTAGAAGCTGAGACTGCACAGTTATTACAGGCTAAAAAGAGACTACTCAAGTACATCCAGATTATCAGGATGAAGAGACCATAATAGGAGACAGTGTAGTCTGCTGCCATGCTCCTCAGTTACAGAACAAGGTCACTGGAGGTGAAGGTAGATGTGTCCATGTTGTAGTTACCCTGGCAGCTCTCTGTGGTATATATGTGGCCTTTAAAATTTTCCTAGAGAATAAAGGAAATATAAACACAATCCCTCTCTCTCCCTCTTCAACCCTCTTCAAGGTTAAGTATCCTCTTCTTAACCCCTTGAATTCTGGAAACTAAAATATATCACAGACACTTTTTTATCCATTGTCACTTTCTCTCATCATATATTTCTTATTATACCAATGTGAAGATCTGATGAAGTGCTTAAACCTCTAATCAAGGTGGGGGATACAACATATTGCACTACACAAATTTTAAAAACTCTACATTTTGAAAACTTGGATCGTTTTCTATTATCTGGCTTTGCTGAAGTCACTTCTGCTCTCTTAGCTCATTTTTAATTTATAAACAGGACAGATGATATATGTCCTTGTTTGAGATTCTGATGCAAAATGTGTTTCTTCACAGGTTAAAGCAATTGATCAGAGGAACTTGGCAAAGATAAGGACTAGGCCAAAGAGAATGGAAGAGTGACAAATGTTTAGAATTTTGCCCATATCTGAGAAGTCTTTTTTTGACAGATATATTTCTAGATAATTCTTTTTTTAATATACTGTTAAAAAAGCTAGATTTTTCTGAATTTAAGATACTTGCACAAGAATTATCTTTATGAACTTGAAAGTTTTTCTCATGACTTTTTATTCACTATTTTTACTATGCTTGCATCTTTTCAAATAGTGGAATTACATGGGCAATGCTTTGATAAATGATGAAGTAGAATTTATAAGAAGCCCTGTCTTGAATATTTTTTAAAGGAGACAGCAGAAGAATTATGACTTGGAAAAGATGCTGACATATTCAGTTACCAATCCCATTTGAATTTAAGAATAAGATTAAGACAATGATGTACGGAGACCCTGGAGACATTGTTCTCCCTCAGGTAACTCCAGCAAGGACCAGAGTGCTGCATGTGCAAAAATTGGCTAGAAAAGTATTAATAGACAATGCATGCTTTAGTGGATTGGTGCGAGTAGCAGTTTTCCATTAATATAAGGATTTTGTATGCAGTGTGCTATCTACTTGATAATAAAGTAGCTAAAGAAACAGTTGAATGCAGAAACATGATTATGATTTCTGCTCCAGTATATTCCTTCACTTATTTTTTATTATTCTTACAGAGAGTTTCAAAACCATGGAAAAAAATAGAATACAAAGTTCCAAAATTCACAGCTGGATCATGTGTCTCCCATGACTTGACCTAAAACACTAGGTCTGAATATCCCTCAAATCTTTTCAGATATAAATTCTGAAGGAAGGTTCATATCAAACCATACTGATATCTAGATTCACATCCTAGCAAACATGTAAACTAGACAGAGTTCCAACTCGAGCTCAGAAATATGCCATACTCTTCACTTAATCAATCCTTTTGCTCACTAGCATTTCAAGCAACTGAGATTATTTTGCTTTGCTGAAGTAGCACGAAAGATGCAAGAAGATAAAAGGATGGTTATAATGGCACTAGGCTCAGCAATTTAATTCCTGATCCAAAGAAAAAGGCTTTAGAAAGAGAGTAGAGAAGGCCAGTCCTGAAGAAAATAATTGGCCACGAGACAGAATTTTTGCTAGATTGTGGGAACAACCAGAAATTACACACAATCACATAGAATCACAGAATGCTTAAGGTTGGAAGGGACCTCTAGAGACCATCTAGTCCAACCTCTCTGCTCCAGCAGGGACACCTAGAGCATGTGGCACAAAGTCACATCCAGGTGGGTACACTTTCCCTTTGGGACCTCACTTGCAATAGTCAACAGATATGCAAGGAGCTAGGAGAAGCATTGCTTGCTACCTCAGAAGACTCTCTGGCTGTCTTTGGTTCATGGAGATCTGCAGCTGCCTCCTGGGAAACAGTGCAGAAACCAGAGTGGAGAAAGAACCACAGAAGGAGGAGGAAAGGGGCTAAACTGCTAGCTTGAAACTTCTATTAGGAAAGCAATGCAGTGAAGCCAAGCAGACCAAATCAATTCAAATCTTGCTAGTCACCTTCCTTCTGATGCTGAGATATGAGAATGGATTAAAAACAAAGTTTCACAGTATATAGTATTAGCAAAAAGAGAAAACGGGGCACTTACATGGGTGACTGAGTGGGTGGAGAAGAGAATGGTCAAAGATTCTTGGCAGCACCCAGAAAGGGAAAAAATGGCAAAATGTCTCAGGCCTTTATGTCCAACATATATTATACAAAGTGGTCATTTCCCCTTGCAAGATTAATAAGAAAAAAAATCTAGAATACCATTCTTACATGCTCTTTGCTTTCAGAGCTAGTTCTCAGCACAGGATACATTAGAACAATCTATCTCTGGTGAAAGCTTCAGGTGAAAGTATCCCAAAAGAATTTTTTTCCCATTTTATGTAATGTGAAATATGTGGAATTGTCTACTGGAGAAGATGAAAAGACAGGGAAAAAAAAAAACACCCCTTAAGATAGTTCAATTAAATTGCCTAAAAAAGTTTTTAAATACTTAGTAATGTAGTTCCTGGATATATTAATAACTTAAAGCAGATCATAAAATAAAATTGAAGGACATAGAAATATTCTGTCATTTGTCTCTTACATTATATTACTTGAGAAATCAAAGTCACAGGCATTTCCTTCCATCATAGTTATGCAATCTGAATATTCAAAATATCACTTTAAAATTCCATACACTTTTCAAAATATAAAACTGAAAAATATAACCACATTTTTCCAAGACAAAATATATTTGTGCTGTCTTAAAAGAGTACACTCAGATCAAAAGAGAGGCATGAAAAACGAATGCATTGTAGTATGTAATTTAGGTCAACAAAACAAACATTCTAAGTGGTTTGTACATGGGCTTATTTCTGCAATCGATCTAAACAGAAGACAGTATTGCACTGCTTCAACTGTCAGGCCAGTTTTTAGTTATAAAATGTACATTATTCTAAATTCATAACTTTTCTTCTGGGAAACACCCAGCTCAACTCTGTCACCATCAGGCTGTAGGTATGAGCAGCACTACCACCTAGTGGCAAGGCACTACCGACTGAGGGGTGGCCAATAGATGAAAATCCCACAAACCAAATACTCCTCTTACGAATGGAGATAAAGCCTGAGGCAGCAGACACTTCATCTCTTTATGAAAAGCCCATTGACATCCATTTATTAGGCTGGACATGGATGAAGCCCAGAGAAGTCAACGTTATGCCAAGTCCATATCTCTTATCAGCTATAAGGAAGATGTTTATGTTTAATGAAAAGAAAAGAGGATATTTTTGATTAGCATCCAAAACAGTAATAAACAACATCTACACAACTGTTAGCACTGTTATCAGACTAGAAAACTTTTAAATGTCTTACCCAGGGAGTCAGAGGCCTTTACTTTCAAAGCATTCAATGCTGCAGTATATGCAAAAGTTGATCTGGGATCAGGAAACAAAATCCCCCAAAAAAAGAAATTGAAAGACATAAGCAAAATAACTGATTTAAAACAAACTACAGGCCAAGGATCAATAACGTCCTGCAAGGCTGCCTTCAAGCTAGATATCATACATAATTTTAAGGCTCTTGGAGAGCTTCATAAAATTCGAACCAGCAATAAGGGTTTAGGCAATCCTAAAACTCCTCTAAACCAAATAACAAAGTCCATGGGTGGTAGCCTATAGACAGTGATGAATCTGAAATCCATACCTTCTTCACAGAAAAAGAACATATAGCTACCTTTAAGTGTGGGCAGATATTGGTAAGGTTTATTTCTTCCCCCTTTTTTTTTCCCAACGGTGTGTTCTCTGACACCCTACCAAGGCAGATACAGTTGGAAAGCCTTCTGGCACTCTCTGCAAATCTTGTACTCCTCTCTAAATAGGCACACAACTCCGACAAGGGGACTGAATGGGTGGGAATTTACAGACCAAGACACACAAACAGATCCAGAGGGAAGGTAGCCCAATCTGCAAACAGTTCTGGAATGAATGACTCTTTGATGATCCACACACAAGTAAGGTTTGATGCATGAGTGAGGCAACACGCAAATTGTTACTAGTAGGACACCTTCACCAATAAAGGTGTAAGAAGAATCTACTGCCAGGAGTACTTGCAGAAGGAGCTCCGAAATGCTTATTTGATAATTACATATATGTTCTACTGCCATGCCTACCACCTTCCCAAACACTCAATTTTATGACCGTATTCCCTCTTCCCTGGATAGGTTTCCTTGTTTGCGTATGGACCCCAGTGCCTGCATGTTTGAGGCCGTCAGTGACACTGCATATAGTCAGGCTGAGTTTCATGGCAAGGGGTCAAGACAGATTAGATGATTTCAAAGGCACCGTAGACCAGTCCACTTCAGTATTTTGGCTGCATTTAACTACCTCATTGAAGGGTAACAATTTGCATTATAACACACATTATAAGAGTGAGGCTCTCATCTTGCTAGGAAAACAGCCACCACCACAGAACTAGTTACCTGTTTGATAAGAAATAGAATTATTATTATTATTATACACATTTCAGATGGTGATCAAAAGGATATAGGGGTCATTAAAAGAATTTGTCATGCAGGTGGGAGCTACAGCCAGTTATCTGAAATTGCAGCCAATTAGGTCAGTGTATTCCAAACCCTACAAATTGGATTAAGCAATAAAAATAACTTGAGATAATTCCAAAAGAGCAGTAAGCCATAACCTAAGCTTCTCATGGCTTCCTGATATTTATGGAAGAATATGTAAAGAGAAGATAAATGAAATCACATCAAGGTGCAAAACACACCTCTGCACAAGTGAACAAGTTTATTTTATATTAAAAACTAAGCCAGATTTTATGCAACTTGGACGCATCAGAAGGAGAACCATTTGTTTTGGCCATGGAAGCAGAGATGGGGAAGTCGCAAAGAAAAAAGAGAGTCCGCATCAGCAAAGTTCACTTTGCAAAGCTTGTGGAGGGACTGAGAAAGATTTAATGACAAAAGTCGCCATGTGAGCTGTCATTTCAGCAGTTTCCAAATGGTAGCTAGGTTCATGTCTAGCTGGACATGTGAATAAGATGAGCTGGTGCTGAAAATCATTGCAGCCACTTTGTCACTAGTGCTCTGCTGCTTGAGGCAGCATTCGCACCCGCTGATAGAGGAGTTACTGTAGAGGCTGCCCTCTGGGCCAATCCAAGAGCATCTGGCAATCCAGATGAGGGGTATAGATTACTGGTCAAACTGCAGTTTGTCTTTCTCCCTGGGCAGCTGCCTCAACAGGTTTTTTCTTTTCCGATCCACAGTTCATACCGCATCTTAACAATCTACTTTATGACACTCTTGAAACAGGCATGTTTTACTCCAGTCTGTTCTTTATGAAAGTAGTTCTGCTGAGAAGGAGATCTAATGAGATATTCAATAAAGTTCTCTGGAGAGCTGAGAAACAGTGGCAAACCCAATGAAATGAAGGGTTGCCACACATCTGCAAAATAAGAAGTCAGGCTCATCAATCTTTTACTATCAAAACACTTTCTCATACGTACAAATCTCTTAACTTGCTTTTGTGAAGCTGTTCCAGTGAAGCATGATAAATGCTAGAGAGCAGATGAGGATAACAGAAGGAGCTAAGTGGTGAATTCAGACAGTACAAAGCACATATATAATTCACATCGGCCCTGTGGAACTATCTGCTGGGAATTTGACTGGAATACGGGCTGCAAATAACTACCCTGAGATATTGATGTGGTTGAGGTAGCTATGTAACTGCTGTGGCTTTGTTTTTCCTGTTCCTGTTCTACACCCTTAATTCTGGTCCTTACAGAGGGACCTGAATGCCTTACCATTGTGTAGGTAGTATGGATACAGCTGCTTACAGAAGACATACTGCTCTATTTGTCTTGCATTGAGGGATTTAGCTGTGGCTTGCTGTCAGCCAACTAAAAGCCGTTTCAGCTGGAAACACACTCCACTATTGGTCAGAAAAACCTCAGTATAATGTTTACTAAGAAACAGCTTATCCACTGCACTGAGTTGAAGCAATGCACGATTAGTCATCAAAACCACTTCCCTCAACACCTGGGTGATCCTTGGAGGTTTTACCATCCAGCTGTAGTAAAACCAGCCTTTGACGAGCCCTGCTTTAGTCTTTAAGATGAAATGAATTCCCCTGAAACGGGTCCGGTAATGCTCTGCACATCAGCAATCTAATTATACTCCTCCTGTGTTTGACAACTATGTTGCAAGTATCTACAGAAGTAAATACATATAAGTCAGCTAAGTGGATCCAAATGCCCTCTCGTTCAGAAGGGAGCCGATGTGCAGAAAATATTTCAGCATTAAATGACTAAAGACAGAGAAAAAAGAGACTGCTTCTGAGTGATAGAGGGCATTCAAGTGTTTTATACAGTATTTTTACACACATATATTTATATGCACATATATAAGTAATGTGCGTGCATATAAGGGAACTTGTGAATGTTTAGGGAGAAAGTATCAAGAGAAAATCCTTCCACCCCTACAAAAGAACACAAAGTACAATTCAGACAATTCATGCATCTCATTTCCATTAATATTAAAATTAATTAGTATTATAGTATTAGAAAACACCATTGTATTTTCATCATCTTTGACTAGGTTTGGCAACAGAAACAGAAATTGCAAGGGAGTCAGCTATGCTCTGGTTTGAAAAAGCAGAAACATGTTACACAACCAGTCTAGTGTGCCTGCAACTGTATCAAAGAAGAGTTTTGCAGCAATTTAAGACATTTATTTATTTATAACTTATAGCTGTTAAAACACTCAGAGGAATCATGCAGAGCTGGAAGCATGTAATTGCTATATGCAGCTTTACACAAAGCCAAACTTTGCTAACTCAACATTAACCTTCTAGTCTAGAGCATGGAGCGTGTTTTCTATACCCATGTGTCCTGACACTGAGTGTTGAGAAGGGTCATTCTCAAATTGTTAAAAAAAACTCTGTAAGACAAAACAGAGAACCAAATGTTCTCCAGCAATTCTCTTATGCCTCAACAGCTCAAGTCAAACCTAAGAAGGAAAATTCTCCGTGGTTTTGTGCCTGGGTGGTAAATTCACTATCCCAAGGCTGTTGCTTTCAGCATCCGTTAGGATCCCAGATGAGCGGGGATGAGGTAGAACCAGTAGCCATCCCAACCACCAGTGTAGAAGGAGAAAGTCTCAGCACAAGGCACCATCCGAGGTCAGAAAAAGCAGGGCTGTCCTCCACTGCTCCCCTCAAACCTACTCCTATATTCCTGTAAGATTGGTTGAGGGAGTGTCCAGCCTCTGGCATCATACAAATCCATGACTTTGACAAAACCCATACAAAAATAATTGTAAAATAGATACTTAAAGTCACCTTTACTCCCCGCAATGGGCATTCTTGAAACAGCAATATAAGGAGGAAGAAGTAGAATCTGCATTGCAACTACAAACTATAGCTATTTCTTTTTAAACACACGCTATCAAATTCTTGTTGGGCAAATCAATCATCCCTGACTCATCTCTGCAGACAAACACCAGTCTCCTGCCTCCACAGAACAGACAGACACACATTTTGTCTTTTCGACACTTTAGCAAGAAGGATTTCCACAAGTTTGGTTTGGAGTCTTTTCTCGAGAGTCGGTCTCAATTTTCTGGAGTCCTGCCCCTCAGAGTATCTCAGTCCCCTCATCACTGTTCCTCCCAAATATTTTTGTCTTAATCTACACCTTTTCCAAGTGATTGAGAAGAGAACAGATTTCCTTTTCTAACACAATTCACCTATAATTTTAGCTAAGCAGCCAGTCAGAATAAAAGCAAGCATATATACATATACAAGTATGCCTTTACAGCTGAGGAGTTGCTGGAAGGAGAAATACAATCTTTTCTTTCTAAGTCACCATGTAATTACATGTTACATAGTCTGTAGCATCTTCACATTCTTGTCCCAGAAAAGGATTAGTTGTGTATAGGGCAATACTATATGTTCTAGCCTACAGAGTGTGTAGGCTCAGAGCCAAAAAGAACTGAAATAGAAGCCTCTGATTACTCTCAGCTTTAATTCTAACCCTCAGTCCATGTTACTTATATCACTTTCGCTCTTGAGGTGCCTTAAGGTGCTTCTTGTGCATTACTAGGAGCTTCCCTGAGACAGAAACTACAAATATCCCCATTTCAGAAATGGGGGGCCAAGGCATAGAATGAGATCTCTCTCTCAATGAATCTGAATGCTCATTTCTTTACTCTTAATGAAGTATAACTAGTTAATGCCTGAATGCTCCTCATTGAGTTGGATCTAGAGTCCTAAATTTATAGTTATATTCTGTATTTTCATGGGCACTGCTGCATATAAAATTAAAACAAACCAACTGCTTTCCTCTCTTCTCCCACTGAAATGATTAACCAAAGTGTTTTGTGCACAAAAAAAGGGTACCTACTGTGCTGGGTTTTTTTTTCAGACTAGGAAAAGAATCTCAAAAGTAAATCCAAATATTAAGGCTAAAAAGTGGCCTTTAAAAAGAAAGAAATGAATGGAGAAGAGCACATATGAAATGCTTGAGGTATGGGAACCTCTGTCTTTCCTACAGCCCCATTTGTTTAGAAGCTTTCCCATCACCCACCCCTTCTGTTTTCTAGTATATATTATATTTAATCAGTCCTGAAATCTTATATCCTCCCATGCTGTCCAAAATAACCTTCTAATTCTTAATATAAGAATTTATTCTTTATTTCAAAAACTTGAGCTAGGCATTCGTACCAAGAATGCTAAATCAAGGCATTACCAGTCTGGTGCTTACAGCTGGTATGATTTGGAAACCACTAACTGTGTTTTCAAGTTACATTCTCATGTAAAGACACAGCACTGCAAAGTAAGCTAAACAGAGTTTCTTCTAATCAAATTGACTGGAGATCTGTAGGAACTTACTGGGAACACTCCATTGTTGGGAAGTTATCTACAGAATTGTCA
Organism: Crypturellus undulatus; assembly: GCA_013389825.1. NCBI lineage: Eukaryota > Metazoa > Chordata > Aves > Tinamiformes > Tinamidae > Crypturellus > Crypturellus undulatus. The sequence goes on from VWPW01023943.1 coordinate 338,025, forward strand.
ATAGGAATAAATGACTTGGCCCTGACAAGGGCCTTATTCTCTTATTCTGTCAATTTATCACTCTCTCTGGAGCTGCAATTCCAAAGTTCCCTTTCTCCAGCCCTCAGGAAGAGATTTCTTAGACCAAACCTTGTTCTTGCACAAGCAGCATAACTGCTAAGTTTAGTTCAGCAGGGGAAATGCCTCCAAAGTCTCATCTTCATGAAGCTTTCAAAGTGAGTCCTATACGACCCTTCTCAACTGAAAGAGTTGAGTAATGTTTATATTTGAGTAATCTGTCCAAGCAAAAATGACAGGAGCAAAATTGTGAGACTACTTTTTCTTACACAAAAACATTTAAGCACATACTAAACAGAAGTAAATACTACAAGAAAGTAACTGATAAGCCTGCAAACTACCTGGCCTAATAATATCCTAAATAACAAGCTATCTTTTCTGTTGGCTTATTACTTTAAGAAAAAGATGGCCTTGGTGGAGGTTAGAATTTGTTTCATATCAAGACTGAACTAAAACTCCAGATACAAATATTCCTGGGCATTGGATCCCCAAACTTTTGTTAATATGAGCAAAAGAGAGGCAGGAATGTGCTCCGTAATCTGAACGTTTGCTCAAAACCCAGAAATTAACTGTGAAGGACCCTAACAGGACTTGGTGAGCTGCTGTCCCTGCAGAATCAATAAGATATTCAAGTTTAACACTTTCAGATTCTCTTTGATGCTGCATGTTGACACCTGATAGAAAACACTCCAAGCTGAGTGTAAGAAATGTCCAGAGAAGCTTTACAGAGGCCTCAGCAAAGCATTACTTGCATCACACAACAAGCGACTTTTCAGATTAAAACGGGCTTGGAAATGCTGTGTGTGAATCTCATAAAACTTGCTTCTAGCAGGAAATACACTGTGCAAACTGGGCAAAAATAAGCTACCCAGTGTCAATCCTGGGAATCTGTTCAAATAAAACAACTGCTGCTCTTATGAAGGCTCAGTACTTCACTGATCAATTCCCAAAGCTTTCCAGTAAATGTAGAACATATATTAAAACTTTCTGTTATTCTATTTAATAGCATTTAGTTCTGATTCTCCTTTACACATGTTGCTATACACAGTTCAGACAAACTTGTCACACCGCTTAACATTCCCCAGGATTTTCTACATAATAAATAATTGATGCTTCTCACACTCAGCAGAAACTTAATAACAATGCCAGGGTGAAGTGCTAAAGTACTGGATCTCTCCTTGCACAGAAAAGAAAGCACATGGATAGTCAGGGGCTTTCAGATTTGTTCTGAGACTTGCTACAATATCTAATACCATCAGCAAAACTATCAGAATATTTACCAAACTCTTATTTGGATGAGAAAGATAGTTAACTTGCTTAAAATAATGCTAAGATTTATCATTTCTCTTCAGAATTTCAAACCAGATGTTTGGCCATAAGTGCTCTAATTAAAGTAAACCCACATTATCACCATCTCAGTCAATAATAATAAGTAAAAACCCTATTTTAATCTATTTTATTGTCTTTTAGTCCCCTCCTGCCATGCAAGAAAGGGATGAGAATATGAATATCTATCAATAAGTGGACTTAAACAAAGTTCACAATCCAGAAGTCCTCTGACTTTGCAACTGATTAAGTTATTTGCAGTTTCACCATCTCTGTAGCTTTCATTGAGGCACCCTGCCATACTGAGCTAGCAACAGTGACTCTGGTTATTTTCTAAGTCACCAGTAAAATGCTATTAAATACAATAACATCCATGTTGAAACAATCTGGAAAAGACAGATCCAAAGTCTTATTCACAACCTGGTCTTGTTCAAAGCTGAGGAACCTTATGTTCTGAATTTCAACAGCTGTTATCTTCTTAGACATCTATGGACCACACATTTTCAAAGTGCTCAAGAAACAAAAATTCTCAACACATTGCCATTAGAAACAATGCTATTGCTATCACCTTGCATTAAAAATAGTTATGATGGCTGCAGTTATAATGGCTGGTCCTAACTTCCCCCCAAAGGATATAAGCTCAAAGTTTATTTTCTCTTCATGTTAGAAGGACATTCTGAAGGTCAGTGATATATCTATGGCCTCTTTTACACATTAACTGCCACAAATCACTATGCATCTTCTTAATTTCAAGAGCATTTTCAAGGAACATGCTACAAAGCAGCAATTTAATTATTTGCTCTGCGTGGTCTCTGAAGAGAGTTTAAGAGAAGAGAAAGGGACTTCAAAAAGCAGTTGGGAGAAAGTCATTCCTCCAAACTACTTGCAAAGAAGCTCTTATCCTTTAGGCACAGCAGGTGCTAAGCAAGGACAGGAATTTGTTTTTCCTAGGTACACACATACCATGAAGGGCACAGTGGAATATTTGCATGAATTTCCCAATAGGGTCTCTATTACTGCACTGGCATTGAATTCACACAAGGAAATCCTAATGAATTTGATACAGAAGTCCTTGAGGTAAGGCATATATTTTTATAGCTTGCTGAGTTGAAATAACAAAACCCAAAACACAAGAGGAGAAAAAGCAGCCAGATTCTGGATGGGGACCTTACTAATGGGTAAAGAAAAACATGCTTTACCTAGAGGTGGAAAAAATATTGCTGGTCTTTACAAGACCATCCAATTATAAGATCAGTGATGGTAAAACTGCAAAAACATTACTCTGTACAAAAAGACCCAAGCTTTGGGCTAACAAAATTAATCAGTGGCACACAATTTGTAACAGCTAAATCCCTCAGTTAATCCAAAAATGAATGTGTTTTACCACACTAACTTGTGAAAGCCTATTGTTTGACTATAAGTTACTATTACAGTAAGAGATAATAGTGTGCTTTTTTGTTCTTCATGTAATATGCCACTTACTTTTAATTTCAGATTCAGCAACTAAATAAGTCACTGGCTTACAACAGTAGTAACTAAGGTTTTATATGCAACTCATTCTGTGGGTTTCTCCCCCTCAGAAGTATTACTTTCTCCACTATAGTTGCTGACAGAACAAGCCTAAGCCCTGCAACCAAGGATATAATTTCTGTAACAGGGTCATTTTTCACCAACAAAACAAAACAAAAACACAACAAACAATCACCATCTTTGCCAAGAATTAAAAAAAAATGAGCTTTCTGACCCAAATTATCACTCATGTCACACATTTTTCTACAACAGACATAAGAAAATATCTGATCAGTCTGAAAATACAAACATCCAAACAAGTTTTCTGGTGCCAGCCTGAAATCACAGAGGAAACGGGTTCTGAATGTTAGAGTCTTATCATTAAGGAGACAAATGGGGAAATAAATCCAAAGGATGGAAAGTAGAGAGAGAAAACCAAATTTGGGTAAGAGATACTAAATGAAAACAGGTAACTATTAAGATTGTTTACATTTACTAGCAGTGTCCTTGTTGGGAAAGGAATCTGAGACCTAGTGAATGTTATGCTGAGGGGGGAAGCCAGGGCATGAGATAATCAAATAGAGTAAAAATTCAAATCTCATTTGTTTTTAGATAACCTCCTGCCTCCAGACCGATTATATGTTGTCCATAACTCTGTCTTGCCCCTGATGCTAATAGTCTTTGTTCAATGTAATGCAGAGGATGAGGCTCATCCATCACAGTGATTCATACTGCGTGTGCAGGGGGGTTGAACTAGATGACCTCTAGAGGTCCCTTCTAACTTTAGGCATTCTGTAATTCTATGGTATGACATACACATGTCTGGTATGACATGTATGATATGCATGTCATACCACAGAAGACATCACATCATCACACCCACTCTCAATGGGAACTTACTTTCATTTTTCTTCCCCCCGGATGCTCGCTCCCTCTGCATGACTCTACAGTTTCAAAAAGCTTTCCTTTCAAACTCCATATCAACTCAAAGTCACAGGCCACTACCTGCAGTGGCACTGACCAGAGATAGGGGAGGGCATCTAGAGGCTTTGAAGATGGTGTTTGAGTAGAGGGAGCGATGGGGCTGCAGGTGGCATTTGCCAATGCATGCCAATGTATCCTATGCATTATGTTCTACCTTATCTTCACTAAGAGGAAGAGCAGGAGAAAAAAAAAGACAGAAAGAAAGGAAAAATGCTGGTGTGGCTGGGCCACACTTACAAGGAGACAGTAATAGAAATGTGAACACCACTTCTGAGGTGAGATGCCTGATCTCCTACTTCAGTGCTAGGCTGTACATCTGGGAAGCACAGATGTGCTCCAAAATGTCCCTCAGATGTGAGCAACTCTCAGACTCCTACAATAACTCCTCTCTCAGCTACAATGTAAAAATAAACCTACGCTGAAGTTACCAATCCGTTTGCAGTGAATCATTTGGTTACTAGTCACTTCTATATGACTTAATTTGCATGGAATTCAGACCGTTTTCTGTTTGCTGATGTTCCAATCAACAAACTTGCAAAGAGCAAAGCCTTTGGACTTCCCTAGAAACTCTGCATGGAAAAACCATGGAGGATTACATTTCGGTTTACTGGCTAGCATGCACAAGCAAGACTGTAGCTATGCACCAGCATAGCCAGAAGAGATCCTTGGGAAGCCTTAGCCATGTTCTGGGTCTCTAATACTGATGCTTGGGAGACTGCACTGGATAGGTTGCTGCAAAACAATAGCTGTTGCCCATCAGAATGATGAATCCATATGTTAAACTGCCCAGGGCATTTACATCATGTGTGCTGGGGATGTATAAACCAAATAACCAATTTCACTAAATGCATTCAAGTGGAAAGCTGCAATCTGACCACCGCAGCAAGGAGAAGAGAATTGCCACTATCAGATTAACCCCTTTGTCCTGGCTGGGAAGGAGACTGTAGTTTCAGCAGCCATTCCCTATACTAGTCTTTCATACTAGGAGTTAAATGTTATGGGGGGGGAAAAAAAAAACAACTTTAAATAATTTTATCACAAAACCTTACAACCTGTAACTGGAGACTTAATAACCAAAACCCAATGACAAAATAACAAAAAATGCAAATTGATTACGTCTTTCCCTTCCAGTAACCAAACCGTGACAAACCACTAACCCTGTGCATAATCGCATTTTATGGTCTGTGCTCTTATTTATACTTTTTCTTCTGTATGAGATGAGGAGGAAAATAGCGCTTTTTCTGCACTCTGCTCACTTCAGAGCTGCTATCTCTGCAAGCGTAGGATGCTAATGGTCCTGTTCACCTGCACTTGTTGAAAAAAAATTAATTTCTCCCACTCTATCATTAGCAATTCTTTAACTCTGCAGCCAAAAAACATTAAGATTCAGTCCAGCTTCAAGAATGCCACTAATTCTCAGAAGACAGACCAATCCATTAAAAAGCTACATATTATAGTTGACACAAATACTGTCTTACTACTATATGGAATTACTTGGAGTTTGAAATCAATTAAAATGCCCTTGAAAATGCAGAGCTGTTCAGCTGTAACCACGCTACAATCCACCAAAGAATAAAGTCTGCCACAGAGCTGCAGAGATCAGCTCCTGCGTGCTGCTTATGAGCAAGACCTCCAAGCATGAGAACAGTAAATATGTCAGTATGTTAAATTATCAATATTCAGTATTTCACAATATTGAATAATAACATGAAAAATCTAGGCTTTTTATGTAAGAAACTTTTGTGACTATTAGCTACTTTTACAACCACTGTCAATAACATATTGGATCCTATATCCTTTATCACTTTGTCTTGTCTAAACTGGACTGCTGATAGAATTTTTTTAATATTTTCCATAAAGCTATGAACAGTCTGAGTCAACAGAGTCTCAGCTTTCTTATTTTTGCTCATTTTTAGAGAACTTTTTTTTTACTTTATTTGTTAATGTATTTTTAATAAGAGTAATTAGCATTTATTTATGTTATGAAAAAAATGTGAAAATGTGTTATATATTTGAGCTCCAAAACTTGACAGAAAATTCTGTTTGCCTCCTAAACTGAAAAAAAAAAAAAAAAATCAGTTTTAACTTAGGCCATGGCAGTCATATGCTTCAGCCATCAGCGAACACTTCAAATTGATGCTATTATGTCTACAGTTATATTCAGCACATTGTATGTGACAGAAAGAGGAGAGAACGTGGTTGCACATTAAGTACACATGCCTCTGGCCCTTCTTGCCCAAAAAAGATTTTGCACACGTTGAATTTTAGTATGTTTAATACCTCTAGGTAATAATAGCAATAAATAACAGACAGATAAGTAAGAAGCTGGGCAGAGGAGCAACACTGTTGCTGTTCTTTCTATGGCCACAGCATGTGCTCATTCCGCATCAGACATCAGAGAATCCACACAGGCACATTCCTCCCAAAAGGCACCTCTGTGTGAGGACAGGCCTCCCTAGCTCCACAGCTCTTGTCTGATTTATAAATGCAGCATTAGGTGTTTACTCTAAAAGAATCATTTGCTTATCTATATCTAACTATATTTCTAAGTCAAGGAAAAAGTATTTTAATATATTCTCTCTATACATGCTCTCTGTGCTGTCTTCCAAACTTCCAGATGTTAAGCCATTTCCAAAAACATATAATTCTTTCTGGATGTTTTTCTAAAGCACAACCCAACCAGAAGCTACGCGTTTGATGCCGTTATTAGTGGCTGAGTTCTTGGCTTGAGTCACGCAGAAGATCAGATTAAATTATTACAATGGCCTCTTTTGGCCTTAAAACAAAAACAATACAAAACAACACCACATAAAATCTAATTCCCCCTTTCCCCTTCCAAAGACCACAAATAGCTGGGGACTAACTTGCAGCTCCAGAAGGAAATGTAACAGTACATGCCGTGGGTACACCTAGCCGTGCCATGAAGTAATCTGATTTGTTTCATCCCCATAGTGACTGCAGGGCATTTCTGGGAAACAGAGCTCTCGGCTTGCAAACCAAGGCCCACAGAGGGTCTTGCAGCTCTGTGCAGCATGTGGGACCAAAGGCACACACGAGGTGCTCACAGACAGGTGCATGTGCCCTACCTGACGCCTTCCCTTGTACGGGAGGACATGGGCACTTTTGGGGCTGCCTTCAAACCTGGGTTCAACACTCCAGAGGGCTTTAGGTTTTTAACTGTTTTAAAAACTAGGCTCTGCAAGATGCTAAGAATTCTTTTTGGACAGCCTGCCTCAGAGAAATGTGAACCCTGGCTGGGTTCACCTAGTTTCTGACCCCTATCTTCTTGTTTTGGCTTTTGTTAAATCCATTCATATTTCTATAAGGGTCACTATGCCTAACATTTCTAGCACAAATGGTGCTAAAATTCTGGGGTACTTCTGCTGCCTAGGGATACTAATAGAATTTAGTGCCTCCAGAGGAAAACTGGGAAACTTGGGAAACTTCAGAGGGAAAAGACAATATTATAAAATGCTGTCAAGAGCAGCAAGTCAAGCTCTGCTGAATAATCAAAATTTAAATCTGGTGTAGTGAAAATGCATTTCTCAATTCAAATGGCTCAATTTGATTTTGGTTGGGCAGAAATCAATTCAGCTCAGCTTTCTGTGCCAAGGCTTCCTAAAGACAAAATCTTAAGCTTCATCGAGGCCTTTGCCCCACTCTCTTGACAGGGCTGAAAACTCTATCCAGTCATGTGGCACACTGCAGGAATACCAAACAAGCCTTCTGCTCGGATCTCCGAGTCCAGCGTTGCATTTAATTCCAGCTGCTGCAGTTACTAATCTGTGTCTGTTTGATTTCACACCCATATTACAAACTATTCTTTGTGATCTTAGTTACAGCAGACTCTTAAGCATGCATTCAGTGGCTGCAGAGGCATAAGATTAATGACAGTATAGGATAAAGACTTACTTTGCCATTTATTATTTGGCCATGTGAATAATAATAGGCTTCTTGCTAAAAGTAAACAGACCTAGCAGTATGTTGTCTATATCTTGCTTATGTTTTCGTTTTTACACATTTGTTACTAAAATTTATACCACAGGGTGAATTTTCCTCTTTAGCCATGGCTGTTGATTGGGATGGAGAATTGAGTCTTTTTTTGTAATTTCTTTGGATCCAGTACAATCCTTTGACAGACAGAGACAATATTGACTATTTTTAGTTCTTTGGTTCCTGACAGAAAATAAACTTTGAAACCTGAAGCCATCAGGTTTATTTAGTCAGAAGAATAGATATATTTTACAAATATTTATTAAAGCAATACTCTTGCTGTTCTTCTCTCAGTTTTCTATGCTAGGCTTTTCCTGTAAGTTGTTTTCCTTTGTTAAGTGAAACAAAATTCATCAGACTCAGAGGGTATAAGCATTTACCAGCACCTCTGTATGTGGAAGAAATTTAATGCACGCTGAAACTGAAGGTGATCAATGTAGGAGAATGAAGACTTTGATCTGGGAATCATAGTGAGAGATACCAAGGGACTTTCATTTCTTTCAGGAAATAATCAAGATTTTATATAAGTCTTTCCTAAGTAGACTATCCAGAAAAACATGGAAATTGGGGGGACAGCAGGTGAACTATGTGAAATGAGGAAATAGAATCAAGAAAGGGAAATATTATATCTTTCATTGTATTATCCACTAAAATGCTAAGAACTATAATTTAAATATGGTATCTTTCAAGCCCTCTACATAGTGTAGCAATCCAAGCAGAGTTGCTTTATTCAGTTCTGCTACACAGTATATATATGTATACATACATCTGTATATACATGTATAGTATATGTGTATATACATATATCTATCTATATATGTCCTAACATAACATTTTAAAAGTCTTCTCACACCTGACGTTCCCCCATTAAGTAAACTGAAGTTATTAGATTAATTCTCTTTGTACAGATAGTTTTGTTCTCACTGCTTGTTAGATGGCCTACATGAAAAATGTTGGTAATTTATAACATCCAAATAGTATTAATACAATCAGACAGCCCTAATCCCAAGTGTCTACTCATAATCTGTGTTATGTTTATGAATGTGGCTGACAATTTTGCAGCTAGCAAGAGAAGCCATCTGGTGCCAGAGAGAGTACAAGCTTTAGCATTTAGCAAGGTCACTGCTGAGAACTGAGCACATCCCTGCGGTGCTGAGCCTGTTCATGTTAGCGAAACCCTTGGCACAGCTGAATCTGAGCAGATAAATTCAGAATTGATCAATCCTGTTTATCATCCCTCTTGTGAAATCCAAGATGAAATATTTTTCAGGTTTGGTAAGAGAGACTTTGTTATTCTTCCATACATCCCCTTCATTTTCACATGCCTCTGATTTCCTGGCTCTGTCTGGGACAAGGAGCAGGGGCAGGATGCTCTCATCTTTCCAGATTGAGAACAAAAGGGAAATATTAGGAATCTAATGAAAAACATGCCCCTGCAAATTTCTAGACAAGTTTTACAGATGCATCTGTAACTCAGATAAGCACCCAGAAGTCTTGTTGCTTATTTGAACAGAATTCCTTGGTTTCTCTGCAGCACTAATAAAAACATACATGGGATAAAGTTGTTGATGAGGATCACTGGAATCCGTTGCTACCTAAAATCTGAACTTTTGGTTCAATTTTGTGAGGTGCTAGTACCCAGCACACTGATCTCTCAAATTCTCACCAGTGTCACTCATTTTCTGAATGATCTGGTCCCTAAAAAGTAGCACTCAGGGAAGTTTGTTTTACTTAAATAGCCCCTGCCACTCAGGGAAATTGCTCTTTGCCTGCAATCAAAGCAGGTCATCAGGTGCTTAGCTTATGCCATCCGGCTTGTGCTTTACTACAGCTTCCTACCCCTTCTCCTACTGCCAGCTTGGGTATCTCACTTGCCAGCTGCACTGTGCAATGTAAGCCAATGTATTCGCAGTCTCTCCAAGACATGTCCTTTTTACCCCACTGTAAACATCTTCAGCCCATGCAGCTGGCTAGGGGCTGCAACATACCAAATGCAGTGCAGTGGAGTGCAGAATTTTGTCCTTATTTAGTGAAAATAGTTTGGACACATGTTGAACTGATGAGCTCAACTGGGTGTATAGCAAATAGCCCCAGCAATTTGCCAAGCTCTATTTAACACCCTTAAATCGGTCTATTTTGTTAGAGATGAGAGATGAGCCATTCTAAAGTCTTTTGACTTGGGATCCAATGTGCAAAACAAATTTAAATAGAGGAATGCATGAAGGAGAAATCCACACAAAGCATCTGTAAACATGTACTGGTGATTACATTGTGTTCTGTGATTATTCAAGCAAAGTCTATAACATATGCTTGCTTGACATTATTAACTATAGTTGGCATTCTGTTATGCTGTGGTAGGCCCCGATTTTTGGAGTTTTTTTTTTTTTTTCAATCCTGTATAGAAAAAAAAAACATATTATCAAAAAGTTACCCACATAGTACCCTAATGAACTGATATTTCGATGCAGCCAATACTCAGTTTTGTTAACTAAATGTCAATATCTGTCCAGCAGTAAGGTTCTTCAACATTGTAAGCACCACAAATCAGCAGACAGACTTGCTTACAACTATATTGCTTCAAAGTACTAGTAAATGTCCTGTGTTTGACATAAGTGGGTGTGAGAGGAGAGGCGAGAGGAGGTCGGGTGAGGAGATAAGGCAGCTGGTTTGATAGGCTGGCATAGACTCTAACAGAGAGGAAGCAACTAGACAAACCTGATCCTGAAAATGTAGATGAACACTCATTTCTCCACTGTTACTCCCTGCTGGCTTATTGTGCTACCAACTGCAACAAAAAACATTTTTGAATATGAATATGCTGTTAAAAGATGTCATCTTTGAGCTCTAGGAAATGAGCTGGTGACATTGCCTAGCATTATAGATCTCTCATAATGTTTCCTAATTAAAGCCAGCAATACTAATTGCAGTGGGCTTGAATTCATTCATTTGTCCTGATTCCCCCCCATCCCCTCCAACCTCACAGAGAGAGAGAGAAGCCTTCTTAGTCTGTCCTATCATCCATCTTCTGAGGAAAGGGTGCTAGACTTTTCCTAGCAGGTTCTGTGATCTCATATAATGACATGCCTGCTTTTTCTGTTACGCACTTTGTTCCAGCAATTCCAGTTTCTCATCTTCATTCCCTTAGGTCAATCCAGTTGCAATAGCTTCTCCAACTTACCCTTTTACCTCTTGGTCTCAAGCTGTCTAAAGTCATTGATGTTAAATCCTACCATTCCAGTCCCAGCTTCATTCAATTGCCAATTCTGATTGAAAATTGATACACAGAATAATTTGCCTACTTTATAGTGGTATTTCTGTCATGTTTTCCTGTCTTCAGCATACCTGTGGAATAATGACTATTGTGATAAGTTTTTAAAATAGACTTGCTTAAGAATCATCTCAAGATGATATAAACTCATGCCATCTTCACGATGGATTCTGAAGAAAAACGGTCCTCTAAGGAGTCTCTCAGAACCACAAACGTCTTCAGGGAAAAAAATGCCCTTCAGCCATTACCAGGAGTTGTATTTACACCAAACGGGTGCAAAACTACTCTGCAGTGCCATCTTGTGACAGGAAGAAATGCTCAGCAAGATTCTCACCTTGCCTGATCAACAAATCCATCGTGATACAAACTGGTAAAAGCCCCAGAGATAGAACTAGTCAAATTAATCACTGCAAATGCTTCCAGTTCAACACTAGGTTCCATGTTGTGATGAGCTGGCTCTGAGCGCATGAGAAGGAGCTGCCCCCTTACTCAGGGTGGTAGGATCAGGGCATGCTGGCAGTTACAGAAGGCCTTTGCAAACTTAAACCGTTCCTGGGTCCTCTTTCTTTCATTGACATTAACTCTTATTAATCAGAAAAATGAACCTTATGAAAGTCATCTTTCAAATATGCCCTCTCCCAAAAACGTATTCACTCTAAGATTTATCCCTAAAGAACATTTCCTCAACTGTTGCTTGTCCCTACAGAAATCCATTTTCTAACAATTATAGCTTCTGGACTCCTCTGCAAGCATTTCAGCTCATCTGCTTTGTAATCTCCTGTCAAAGCCACATCAATAACTATAAAAAAGGTTTTCTTCTACCCATCTTCCTCGGCCTCACTGGTGTTTCCAGAGCCTGTAAAATGAAGGGAGCTCTGCTCCAAAGATTTGTGGGGAAGAGTGAAACGCTGGTGTTGTCCCTTTTATACACAGAGAGAAAATTTATCACCTCATGTTTGAATTTTTCTCCTTAATGCAGATTTCTTGTTATTGGTTGAGCAAAGGGATTATGAACTTTACATAGTGGTTATAGAATTTAATTGGTTTGTATAAGGATTGTGTTGTAGTTTCTTGTTTCACTAAAAAAAAAGAAAAAAAAAACACACAAAAAACACAAAAAGCCCACAAATATAGTAGCAATATTTAGAAATCGAATAGAACCACCCAGGCAAAAAGGAATTCAATCATTTTACCAAGACTAATGCCAAGAATACAGAACTGAAATTCACTTCTGTAACTTGTATGCAGAACCGTTTTATCTTCAATCTTTCAAAGAAAGCTATCCAAATCCAGGAGAGGGCCCAAAGCTAAAAAAAACAAGTAGAAGTAAAAGCCTAACCCCCCCACCGCAGCCTCCGTAAACATAGCAGAATTGGAACAACAACAACAACTATCCATTTTATTTTATTGTATAAACAACTATTGAATTATTTGTACAGAGCTAAAACATCTGCTTCTGATGCCTAATCAGTGACCACCTCAGTACTTCATCATTTGTGTGGCTTTTGACAGCTTTCTCCACTTACAGAAATGAGCTAATAATATTCATTCATCACATACAAATAAAATGAAAGTGAGGCTTTGGTCTATCACTAATCAGGTTTTGGAAATTTAAGTGAAAAATATTGGCTAAAGTATGTTATTCAGTAATGTTTGAGATCAGATTTCTTTAGGAATATCCTTTGAGGGGATAAAAGTTCATTGGAGAAATACTTTAGTGCTTGTCTGAAATAAAATGAAAGGAAAATAATTAAGGTTTGGTCTTTGGAAGGCCTTCTTTAGTAGAATCAAAATTCAAAAATGAGTTTTAATATTAAGTACAGTCTCAGATAAATACTTATTTCCTTGTTATGGTTTCTATAGATACAGGAAAGAAAACAATTATTAATTAAATACAGTGAAATAGCTCAGTAACTTCTCAAGGAAAAAATGCACCTAACTCTTCCTTCATCTTAATTATCGGAATAAATGTAACCAGTCATCTGTGCTCTTTAGAGTCAGAGACAGAGATTCATGAGTGTGATTAAAATACTTAAAAATAACACAAAACAAATAAGAACTGCAGGCAAGACACTACCATAGCTGGAAGTAGAACACTTCTCCTAGAAACGTAACTCCTTATCAATTAAGTTTTCCAGAGCTAATCAATACAAACTTTATTTCTGGTCAAGTCTGACAAACAAGTAGTCAGCTACTTATTCTGCCACAAGAAGATCCAGAAACCAAACGTGTAGCTTTTCAGATAAAACTCCTTATATTTAAAGCACATAGTTTTCAAGGCAATGTGCTTAGTACTGCCTTATTACTTAGCTCTACAAATATGCGTAACAGAGTTCACAATTCGAATGCGTTATTCATACTACTTTTGGGGCCACATTGTCCCTTATGGAAATGTTATCCTTTGGTGGATGCAGGAGTTTTCCATAGAGTTATGTGCCAACTCCTTTTCATACTATTACTATGGGTTTGAGGGATGCTGGGAGGGAAGACAACCAAAAAAACCCAAACCGACAAAACCCTTAATACCTACAAAATCTCAAGAAAAGTGTTCAGCATTCGATTTTCTGGATATAAGAGAGAATATCGCTCAACAATTTATTTAAATAGAACTGCTTCTCTTAGCAGAAGTGTTTCTTTTTAAGCAGGTGAGAATCTTCATGGCCTGCTCTGCCAGTGTTATATTTAGGTACCTTGAACATAAAACATTACTCAGTCTGTAAATTTATGCCCTTCTGTGAAAGCCCTGACATTTCTGGCATCTTAAGTTCAACTCATCATGCAAGTTTGATAGTCTTAAGCAAGCAAAACATCACATAAGAGTAGAGTTGGATAGAGTAACCACGTTTTGTGATGCTTTACTGTTTGCATGTCAGAACTACTGAGGGTGGCCAAAAGCAGCTTGCCGAGCAGTAAAATTTAACCTTCAGCTTCTCTTTACTTGTAATGACAAGGCAGAGAGAGGGTTGTGCAAAATTTATTTGAAACTTTACTGCTGTAGAACAAGGGAACATTTATCCCACTTTCTAGGTAATCTTGACAGCCTTAAAACTACATGCATAAACAGAACAATAAACTTGAGTTTGACACAAACAAGCCAGCAGCAACACCATAAATAAAAGAAAACTGATTAGAGCTTCTCACAGACCTCCATCACAGGCCCACCTCAGCACTTCCTAGCTCTGTGGAATTTCCATTTCCTCATGAACTTGGAAGATACACATTCCTATAACTAAATACTAAGTGATCTTGAAAAGACAAACATCCAAGAAGAAGCTTACTAGCTGCCTCCTTATCAGACTATCTCAAACCGCCTCAGTTCAAAATTCCCATGCTGATCCCAGCAACTAAGCAAAGATGACATTTGGCCAGGAGGTCATACACCTTGATTACACAGAAATATAACACTAGCACACCCTTCACCTGACCCTGCCAGGCTCATACGAGCCTCCTGTTAAAGAGAAAGTTTTCTATATCAGATCTTCCCTTATCTCCAACTGATCTTCTACCAGCTGCTATGAATAATTCCAAAGAAATGAGATTGGTGGGTTGTTTTTTCCCTTTTTTATTTATTTTTCCCTCTCTTTAATATAAAATCACAGGTGTTCATGCTAGTCTCTAGCAAGTTTCCGAGCATTCCCTCCCGAGCATTCCCACCCTCTATAATACAGACCATTTAAAGTAGAAAATATCCATCAACACTTGGTGCATTTTGTACCCAAATTTTTTGAGAGGCTTAAAAATAATCTTCTGCATCCTGGCAGTCTGAAAACACAGGAAAAGTCAGGAAAGTTTAAAAATTTTCAGGACTTTATTTTGCCAAAAGCCTTCCCATGTTCCAAGCATCCTTATCATCTTGACTTAATTTGGAAGCATGGTTTTCATCACTTGAGGTCGTTTTCATCACTTGAGGTCTATGGGTTTGGCTTTTGCTCAGCTTTTCTCTTTCATATTAATTTTATGGTCAGATATTTCCTTTTCTAACAGTCTATGCTGTATTTTAAACACAGATTTATTTTCAGCACTTGATAATATTCCATCAGAAGTTCTAGCTTATCGTCACCCTCTGCTAAGTTTCTCATCGTCAGAAGACTGCCACCAAAGCTTTAAAAATGCAAAATCAGGAAGAAATACAGAGACAGGCCAGTTCATAAGTGTCATCATCTGAGAGAAAAAATGTATTCTCCAATGGACTAGAGTTATCTTAGTAGAAATTCAAAGCAGGTCCTTTAATTTTACTGATGAACATTACAATACAACATGATGTTGGAGAAAAAGCAGTATAAGCCTGAATATTTATGCAGACAATACACAAAGCACAATTATCTTTGAAGTTTTCATCAAATACTGCTTTTGCTTATTTTCAGGCCTAGATATCTTTTGAATTTTGCCTCTTAAAAAAAAGAAAATGAAAAAAGAAAAAGAAATGCATAACCCATCATTCACCTCAGCATGCATTGGAATAAATCCTGTTACAGATGGGCTTGCAGACACCGCGATTTGATCTCTCTGAAGCTAAGGAGAATGAGAGTCTGAGACATTGAACTGACCTTTTCCAGCTAAGGACCATTTTATGAACTGTGTAAGACCTTCCAGAATGACATTAATTATAACCACAGTAAGTTAAATCCTGTTCCTAAAGTCTTAGGAGAAGAAATCATTTGACTTGTGTTTTTGACCAAGTAAAAGTAGCCTTTTTTGCCACTACTTATTTTTGAAAAGAAAAACATGAATTATTGTGTATAGATTACTGTAGTGTTCCTTTAAGGATGTTGTAGTTTATGAATCCCTCTAGGGATTAACTCTTTCTATCTTTATTTGCTTATGTTTTAATTTGAGAATCTTTCCATAACACGCTTCAAAAATTATTATTATTATATTTTTTTAATATGTAACCTTAAAAAAAAATTCCTGTTCAGAATCTCTTCTTTCTGGTCTAGAAAAATGCATATTCCTTTATCAGAAAATGAGATAAACTGATATTTAAATTCCAGTTTTCCAAGTCACAGACATGATCTCCATGTTTATCACTCATATTCCCAGCATGCGCTGCTACCTGTTCCAGAAGCTGCCTCGTGTGCAGAACTTGCAGGTAACTCAGTTTTAAATATCAGGAAAGGGTAGTTTTTCTTCAAGGTGATAGAGTCACGTGCTCATTGCTGTTCATTGATCAGTACAATTTACATGCAGGCTTGGTGTACCTTTGTCTTTGCAAAGTGGAGGCAAATTCTCACAGTAAACTACTCATGAGAAACTCCTTCCTGGCACAATACCCCTTAGCAAAAAATTAGCATTGTGCTGGCCTGGTGCTAAATGAGTATAAAACAATGGTGGTTCTCATGCACAGCCAGAAATTATGGATAAAATAACGGATTCCACAAAATATGTGTTTGAAAGAAAGGCTAAATTTAGATATGCTTGTTAAAGGTTCCTTCTTAAAGCTAATCTGAAGGAGATTCAGATGTGTAAAATAAAAGATGGGAAATCATAAGTGCTTTGTAGCTTTCTCCTTGAATATGTTTGTTTTAAATGAATTAAATTATCACTAAATATTATTGAAAATTTGAGAATAAACACATTTTACTTTACACTCTACATCAGTCTTTACTTTGATTCCCTGCTTTTGAAACAGGCTGATGATTTTTGACAAGATTTCACTAGAAAGTGAAAATTTATCGTAATAAAACATGACTTTCTTTTTAAAAGAAAATAGGCTTTCTATTCAAACTGTTTTGTCGAACAGAAAAATATATTAAAATGTTGAAAATTCACATATATTCATTCTTCACTTTTCATCACTTTTAAAGGAAGAAAGGAAAATTGCAAAAATGAGCAGTGTTTTCATTAGATACCATTGAATTTAAAAATGAATAGTTTTTATCCACTCCTAAAAACAGAGACTAGAAACTAAAAGAGAGACTAAAAACAGAGACAAGAAAACTCTCATGGGAAACACACTAGAGATTTATAAACTCTAATAGTAAATAAATAAATGAAGTATCCATGAGAACAGAAGTACCCCTAAAAATTTTCAACAATCTGACAATATACATTTTCAACAATCTGACAATATACATTTATGATCAGCTCCAAGTAGATCCATTATGTTAGACGCCTTTAAAAAAAAAAAAGTGAATTCCCATACTCCCTAGCCCTGCTCCTCCTTTTAACACTATAAATAGCCACAACTTTTCCAAATAATTTATGATTCTGTGCGTTAGGAATTCCTTCCATATTTCATTACTATGTGATTAGAAAAAAACAGGAAATGCTCTTTTTGCTGTCAACTTTCTGCCTACCCTCAGAGCAACATCATTTTACAACAGATAAAGCAAGAATAATCCTCCTTCCCCATTTAACAGAGTTGAAGGGTAGAGAGAGACTCAAGTAGGTATGCTTAGCTAATAAGCTGGTATGAGTCACACGTATGTGGATGCAAACCGAGGCATGTGCTGGAAGAGCCTGTCATCTATACCCTGCGCCCAAATGCTTGCCCCCTCCTAAGCTCTTGCAGGGCTGCAGTATTTGTCCCGTTCGTGGACCATTCCCTGATCCCTCTCCTGTGCCACAACTTGAGACACGCAAGATGGGGCAGAGGCGGAGGTGGGAGTTGCAACAGACCCCGGAGGCCAAAAGTGGCAACTGCCTCCCTCCTGCAAATATAGTCTCTCTCTATTGCAGTCAAGATAATGAGTAGTCCAAAGGAACAGAATCCACTATTAATTTGTTTCAATTATTTTTCAAGTAGTTCTCTGAGCTTCAGTGGATTTGGATGATGCATCAGATGCAGCCCAGTTTAGCCTTTTTCTCTTGAGATTTGCAACTTGAATTGGAACAAAATGGAAAGGTATGGCCACGTCTAAGCCCTCTGCCCTTCAATAGTCAAATGGTCTGATTTTCTGGGAGATAGGAAGAGGAGTGAGCAACTGTTGGTATCAAACATCAGAACATCTGGCATGACTTTTATTCTTTGTACATGGTTATAATTTGGGGTTCAGTTAAAGATAGCTAGAGGATATTCATGATATATTAGCAACTTATTATTTCACAGGATGCCAACTATACAGAATCACAGGTGCCAACTATACAGGTTGAGGTTGGAAGGGACCTCTAGAGATCATCTAGTGCAACCCCCCTGCTCCAGCAGGGACACCTAGAGCACATGCACAGGGTGGCATCCAGGCGGGTTTGGAAGATCTCCAGAGAAGGAGACTCCACAGCCTCTCTGGGCAGCCTGTGCCAGGGCTCGGTCACCCTCACAGTAAAGAAGTTCTTCCTCATAGGGAGATAGAACTTCCTGTGTTTCAGTTGGTACCTGTTACCTCTTGCCCTGTCACTCTCTACCACCGAGAAGAGCTTGGCCTTATCCTCCCTACATCCTCCCCTCTGGTACTTACATATATTGATCAGATCTCCTCTCAGTCTTATCTTCTCTAGGTTAAAGAGGCCCAGCTTGCTTAGTCTTTCCTCATACGATAGATGCTTCAGTCCCTTAATCATCTTCGTTGCTCTACACTGGACCCCTCTCTAGAAGCTCCACATCCCTCTTGTCCTGGGGAGCCCAGAACTGCCCCCAATACTCCAGGTGCGGCCTCACGAGAGCTGAGGAGAGGAGTAGGATGCCCTCCCTCGACCTGCTGGCAACGCTCCTGCTGGTGCAGCCAGGATCACATTGGCCTTCTTGGCCATGAGGGCACGTTGCTGCCTCATGGGTAACTTCTTGTCAACCAGGACTCCCAAATCCCTCTCCACAGAGCTCCTTTCCAGCAGGTCAGCCCCTAATCTGTAGTGGATACTGAACAACATTGTAGAACAAGTTGTCTTTTTTTCCTGTCTCCTGGCAAGCAGGAAGTCTTCTACCTCCCTCTGTCCATCACATACAATCAATTAGAAAGGTGTCCCTAAATTAAAGAAAGGCAAAAGCCAAGCAGCTCTTCCCCAGGAAGCACAGACTTTATGTTTAAAGTGACATCACCACTGGCAGATGAGACATTTCAGATAAAAGAATGTATAGACACTCACCAGAAGAAGCACAGGTTGGCTAGAAAGGTATTTTAAACAGGAGAATATTTCTGAATCCTTTAGGATACTGGCCACCACAATCAAGATGGCATTGGTTTGCAACTTCATGCCTGTTTTTGTTGTAAAAACAGCTCGAACACTTAGCCACCTGTTTCAAATAGAGCATATTCTTACCTAAGGGTGTGAAAATAAGCTTATCTCATTCAGTAATGGATGGCCTAGACCAAATTGCAGCCCTGATTCTCAGCTTTCCTGAATCCTGAATCAGCAGAATTTGGTTTTGGCTCATTATAAAAGGTCAGTTACAACTGGCAGGTCTGTAAGTTGGAGGTGTTACTGCAGGTTTTACCTTCTTTCCATTCATTTACTCCCAAATTTGATACACACAATTTTTAACCTTTATTTATATCACACTCATTTAAGATTTTATGGTTCATTTACAGTGCCAGAAAGGAAATCTACACCAACTATTTACTCCATGAAGAACTGTGAAATCACTAAGAAGAAAGCATAGAGAGGAAAATGAAAAAGAAGAAAAGTGTTTTGTAAACACTGTCAAAGTCTAAGTGACAGGAGGAGTCCCAGGTCTGGGCTTTAGAAGCTCATTGCCATATCTCATGGATTTGAAAATACTCAACCACAGAGATCAAATGATAGTCATTTTCTGGATGCTTGCTAACAATCACACCAGCCTTAGGAGAAGTACAAAGTGTTTGTACAAAAGCTGGCATTAAAACTGGCCCTGTACTTGCCTGCCTCCCACCTTTTACAAATCTGTGAATACTTCCACTTCTTTAAAACAGTGAGACGACAACTGTTTCCAAGCTCAGGAACACAGAGAGCAACATAATTCCCACCTAAAATAGTCCTGGCCCGGTGATGAACCTGGACAATGCTCCTCAGACTGAGCAACAGCAGAAGGACTTGTTGTGCAACCACGTCTCCTCCTAGTCAGAATTTTGTGGGATGGAGATTTACAGCATTTCCCCTGATCAGGCTGCAAGAGATTAGTTTTCTCATGGAGGAGATGATCCTTTGCCAAAGACTGAGAGACTGCAATAACAGCCCAGAGGAAGCACACAGCTTTACTGGCGGTGCAGAGTGTTTTTCTGCATAAGCGTCCCAGCCTTCCTTGTTTACAGTGTGTGAAAGCCTCCTGCTATCACTGTCTATCTGCGGGGCTCTACCTAAAATTCTGCCAGGCTGGTGCCTGCTGGCACCAGCTTCACTAACATTTTGCTTCAGTTTCCTGGAAGTGAGATCTTAAACATTCTCCCTGTTTATTTCTTGTGCTGCCTATGCTAGAAACTGTCCTGCCACTTCACTTGTTTTTACCAGAGGGAATAACCTTATAATAACAAATAGCTGGAGGTTTTAATCATGGAAGCCGTTCACTGGAAGAAGTCTTTTAAAGCTTTGTATGTTTAGAGAGAGCTTCTACACTGGCTTAAAATGCAAGAAATCCTACCTCATTTTAGGGTCTAAGTCCTCTTGCTAACTTCTATTTATTCACATTAATCATCATAAATATGAACACTAGTAGATCAATACAAACAGACCAACTGTGCTGAACAGAAAACCTACCAGAAATCCTGCTAAATAAGCCATTTGAATTGCAAAGATCTTCAGTAAACACAGTGCCTTGTTATACAGCACCAGCTACTCGGTGGGGAAGTGATGAAAGTGGGAGATGAACATAAAGATGGAAAGAGGGAGAAAAAACAAGTGTTGTGAGCTTGTTGTCCATTTGTTTTCCAGACTTCAAAGAAAGGAAGAATCAATATTTACTGTTGTCTTTTTCAGCTGCACAAGTCACTGCTCAAGACGTCTTATGCAAGGAGTATTTGTCCCTTTTAATTGTGGCTCAGACCCCTTGGTAGCATCCTCTTTAAACCCTGAAAGGGTTCTGGTTTGAGTTCTGAGCTCAGAGACATATTTGAGGTCTGTTTTCCTTCTCAAGCTACAGTCTAAAGCATGTCTAGGTTTGGTAGCAAGGTTATGAAGACTGAGAATAGGAACAACCAGCCAAGAAGGAGGAAAAAACAGAGAGAGAGAGAGGATTAGCTATAGCAGTGACTGCAGACTGAGATTCTGCAATGATCCAGCCAGCAGTAGAGATGTTAAAATTAGAGTGGAAAAGAGAGCTATGGGAACTGATACCAACCTAGGCAAACATTTTCGTTTATTGAAATGAAAATTGGGAGGATAGGAGCAGTAAAAGCTCCTTTGCAGAGAATTTAAAAATACAAAACCTTGCTGCAAGTTAGAAGGAATTAAAATGCAGAAGTTCCCTGAAGAAATGTATTTCAGCATTGTTTTTGCTGCAAACTCAGTCCCTTGTTTTTCAGGGCACCAAAATGTTTTCCCCTGCACTTTTAAAGTTTGTTTTCCTACATCAGTGCTTTAACAGTTGGTTGAACTAACTCCCATCTTTTAGGAAAAGATCTAGAAATGATGACTCCAGAATCTCCAGAAAAAATATGTAGTATTCAGACATTGCTTTCATGGTGGTTGGGCTTCAGAGGAGAACAGCAGCCAAGGCTATACCACACGATTTCTGTGAATAGCCAGGAGCTTTCATACCTATTCCAAACCCTGCTTCTCCAAATCACAGAAAATCCTGCAAACACTGGGACCACTTTTGCTCCAAATAATAGGTTTATTAAGTATGACTCTAAGCAGCATACAAAGTATATTCAACTAGATTTACCATGCAGCTCCTCAGATTGTGTGGGAGCTTCTGAAAGTAGGAAAGGAAACCTTATTTCAAAATTTTTCTCTTTCACAGTTCATCTCAGAAAGCTAGCTTTTCCCCAGTCTTTGAAAAATCAAAAAATGAATACCAAAATATTTTCAAAATGTGCATGCACTTGGGTATATAAATATATGCTTTCCACAACTTTCTCCCAGGAAACAACCAAGCATGAGGTCTCACTACAATCAGCTCTGTTCCTTGCGTCCTGAAAAAGGAAAATGCAACTCCTACCAAAAATAAGGGAGCAAATAAATAAAAGTGTTTTCATTCACTGCTCAGCACTGAGAATTATTTTGCGCCCACAGACAAACTATCACCTTAAGTATATGTATATTTTTTTTAAAATATATTGACGTTCCAATCGCTGCAACTTCATTATTTACATATTAATCTCTTCTTAAAAATATTACAATCAAAACCTGCACTAGTGTCTCTTTAAAGTCTTACTTGCAAACAAAATAATTTCCTTACTTTGTTGCTAGTTTAATTTCTCTCCATCTACAGAATTATCAGATTAACAGTTCCATAGGATTTATCCCAGCAATCAGCTAAAATTTGTTGTAATTATGCACCTCAGCAACAAGGACAACAGGACCTTCTAGATGCAATGCTATCTATTCCCTCTGATGCATTCATCATTCCAAATATAAATACTCACAAATATGGAGTTTTCTACATTTTGTAAATTCCTTTTTCAAACTCAAGTTTATAAAAATGCTCTACTATTAGATTTCTGCCAGACATAGGGGGACACAGTATGAGAGAAGTGATGCTGCTCTGCTCTTTGCTGCTTACTTGGTGTTTCAGATTCAAAAGAAGAATTGTCATTCCCTTTCCATATCAGCTGGGGCAAAGCAGGATTGATCTGTTTGCAGCATGCCCTGATAAATGGAAATAAGAGCATCAGGAAATTTTATAGGAGTTGGAAAGGAGAAAGGAAAAATATATCATAGAAAACAAGACACAGATGAGTCAATGCACAGTCACAGAGAAAATACTCATCAAGCTGTTGCATCCTTTAAAAAAGTATTTTTTTTTCCACATACAGCAAAAGTGAAGTAAATCAAGTAAAAGGCTAATCATTCTGGTTGTGAAAACCACTTTAGCAACTAGATCATTCAGCCAAAAGGTGGCATTGCCAGTAGCAGGATCTGATATGTACTTTGGATTCAAAATTAAGAAAGTACTACTGAACAGCCAACAGAAATACTTGTCTGCTGTGCTAGATTTCATGAAATTAACTTAATGTTCTTGCAATAGAAAATATAGAAGTTGGAAGTTCAGAACATCTAGTACTAGTCTAAAAAAGAGCCAGTGCACTGCGGATTTTTTTTATTTGAAAACATACCCTAGTATATATGTGCACAACAGGACAACACAACCCTCACCCATTGCATGGATATATGCAACAGTCTATTTAAACCTCTCATATATTCTCTATCTTCGTGTCCAAGAGCACTCCTGTTTACAGATTACAAAATTATCAACAATTCATGCTATCCCAAACAGCCCCTCTATTAAGTTATCACTAGAGACATAGTCCAAAGCCCAGTAAAGTCAATGGAAATTAATACCCTAATTGTTTAAATTTCAGCTTATGGCTTTCATTGCAGTAGGAGTGCCTGCCCCTGTATATGGCAGGAAATTGGCTCCCAAATACATACCTTTTAAACTGTCACTTCATATGCAGTTACAGATTGTGATCCTCATAAATTTCTTTCTACTGGAAAGAAGTTTCTAATAAGTTGGAAACCACCCACATTAAGAAGTCTGTTTATGGCCAGAAGAGCAATACTGTAAAAATAAGATCTTGATTATTTATCTTTTGTGGCAGGGGAAGCTTTTATTCTGAGCTGCACAAGGTGAAACAACATTAATTTCTGCTTGTGTTACTGGGCATTGGCTGGAAAGAAGATGTAACTCGGCATTATTAACAAGTCTGTTAAAAACATTCAGGCTGAAGAACCCCTATTGTAAGGTGATACAAGAAACAGAAAGAACATCTTCAGGATGCCAAACACCAGAATGAGTTTTCAGGCTGCTGGAGAGGGCACTACATGTCATCTCTTTGCAACTTAAGACTGTTTCATGCAAATAAGGGTGAAGAAGACACTGGACATTGATATTTTCACATGAGTATTTTCTACCTGTAACTCCACTGGACATTGTTAGACAGGTTTAAGTAACAGCTGCTCAGAGAGAGATTTCTTGCCTCTATTTACAGAATATAGCTGCTTGAAACACTAAAGAGTTGGGTTTTTTGGAGAAGAAATCCAAATCGCTAGTCTTTCAGCAAAGATCTACACAGCAAAATGAGGAGACTACATAACAAAAATCAAAAGAAATCAAAACAACCACTCCAGGTAACAATATATTGATAGACCTGGAAGTCTGAAGCTGCTTTTTTTCCAGATTTAAGATTGATTGGGATTAGGAGTTAAATTCTGGCTATAAATTTTGCCATACTCCAAGAAGCTATCTTGATTTTATTGGTAAGTACAAAGATGCCACACATTGTCTTTCTCAAATGATGCAGAGTGGCAGCATGAACACTTGCAGATGATTATAAAAAAGTCTTTTGTGTGCATAAAGCAGCTTCTCTTTGTGCACTTTTACAGATTATTTTTCATTGTTTCAGTGTTATATTAAAACATCTGTTCTGCAGTTTCGAGAAAGCTTTGTTTCAAATGGCAAACATAATAAACGTGGTTTATTTTATTTTATGGGTCATTACCATAGATTCAAAGTAGTTAAAGCTCAAGATAAGCCAGAATCAAGCCAAATAGAAGCTGGGAAGGTTTTGATCCAAACATAGACTTGAATCATAGTCTATAATTCAGCCTAATTTAGGATTTCTAGGTTTAAGTCTCACTACCTCAAACTTCATTCAGAGCAGCATGCATTTCCAGGATATACCTGAATTACAACATTACCCACCAGCCATTTCTAGACTAAAAATCAGATCTGTAACATTTAAACAAGTTGCATCATAAAACTCTATCACTTTTTAGGTTCCATGTCTGGAATTGCAGACAACCATTAACTCAGAGAGTGCTTGAAGTTGGTGGACTGTGTAGGCAAAGTATTTTCATGGACTTTTTTTTAAAAGAATAATTCAATACAAGTCAGGTAAAAGTTATAAAAATGTGTGTATGTGTGTGTGTGTGTGTGATGAAGGGGTAGCTAGCTGAAGTCAAAAATAATTTTTTGAATAAATTATCACTAAAGTAACTTTTTGACTGAGCTTTAGACCCACATTTAGTAACTTTTTGTCATTATTGTTACAATTTAATGAGCTTATCCAAATCTCACCCAAATTAGTGAGAGTTTTCCCAGTGACATCAACAAGCATTGGATTTGGCCAGAAGTTTGAAAAGTCTAGGACTCTGGGGCAAAAGCATTTACATAAACGAAAGCTTAATGAAACACTATGGATTTTGAACTGCGAAGAGTTCTCAGGCAAGTGCTGAAGCAATCTGGTTGAATATCTGCAGGGATGTAGCTACATTAATATTTTTCCTCAAAATATTGTCAGGAAATATAATTATTTTTTTTTGGAGCAGCATTATCTCAAACAGGAAATTGCATCTACAGATTGGAGGAAAAAAAAAGAAAACGAGAGAGACTTGTAACTAATAGGTATCTGAATTGATGGACTTGCTAGCTCTCATTTCCAGGCAGAGCTTTTCCCAACCTTTATATAAATAAAATAACCCAATAGCTTGGAGTAGTACTGTGCCCCTTTTATAAAGGGCAAAACTGAGCCATAAATCAAAGAGCTTTCTCATGTCATCTTTTGAAAATGATTCAGCAAGTTTGGGCTATATTTACGACCAAGAGAATTCAGTAGAGCAACACCACCATCATTTCAGTGTTTTGTTTCACAGAGGCAAGGTGAACTTCTAAATAAAATAGGAAGATAACCAGAGGAAAGAGTCCTTATATTTTATAAAATGTTTTAAATTGGTTTTCTTTTAACCTTCATCCTTGACGCCAGTTAAGCATAATCAGATGTCTAGAGGTTTATCATTAGAGAGTCACCACAGAGATGTTTATATCCAAGGTTGTTTATTTGTTAACAGCATCTGCAGTATTAAATGCAACATATCCACATGTTCTTTCCCCACAGTAAACTTCAGAAAAATGCTATGAATTTGGTGCTGGCCAGAGCCAAGTTACACAACATGATCTTAGACTACATTTACATTAGGAAGTAATATGATTTATTGGGAGTGGATCAGTAGACATTAGGAAGTAATATGATTTATTGGTAGTGGATCAGTAGATGAAAGTAGCCAGTGCCAAGGGCTATACAAGGACATCGTACATATCTCTGAAGCTTTAATTCAGAGCAACTCAAGAGTAGTCCCTCGACCATGTTGTACATGTGGTTCAAAGGATAATTATGTCATAAACATTTTCTTTTCTTGAATGCAATGCCCTTCAGTGATCACTCTAGGAGATGCCTCCTTGCCTTTCTGTCTGTCCCATACAGAGTACGCAGCATGACACTTGGACCCACCATCACCATCACTGCCTAAAGTCTTGCACGCTTAGGCAGACTTTATTTTTGTTCCTGTTTTGATTCCTATTTTATTTCTTTTCCACTCTGCTCCAGTTCATTTACAAGCTCATTATGTTGTGCATATAGGCAACTTCATTTGTGTCATTATGGTGCCCACTCACATCATGGGATATGCTCTGTACTCCCTGCACTTGTAGGTCAGTAAGAAGCACTCAGGACAAGACAAAAACATGGGCCCAATTTAAACCCTTTTAGTGCCACTAAAATACATTCCCCTTCAACACAATATATAGTAAAGACATGAGTTAGCAAAATATTTTGGTCCAAGTAATGCATCATGCTTAGCTCTGCAATACCTTTGCAAAGAAACAGCAGATCCATCCAGACTCAGAGAGGACCTGCTTCTTTAGCAGATGTGTGCTCAGCTCTTCATGAAACCCTGAAAAGAAAGGTCACCCAGAGCAGTACTTGTGTTCAGGATGTTCTCTGGAACTTCCTTACTGCAGGACACAAACACATTGCATCCCCAGAACAAGACTTGGGTGTTGATACACACGACTGCATATCAAGGCTTTTTGCAGCAAATGACATGATGATTAAGAGACAACAGTTCCCAAAGCCTGGCCATGGCATCTGCACAGTTTGGCCTCTGTCTCAGCAGTGTCTAGCAGCTTAGAAGCAACACCCATAACAAGCAACCATGGTTATTCTGTTTTATTTGGCCTTCTATGCCTTTGAGATGTGCCATCCCACAAGAAAAATGATAGTTAAAAAAAAATAAACATGTCCTAATATAAGACTCAAAGTATATGCACTGAGAATCCAACTATGAAAATTAACACATCTTCTTCTGTATCTATATAACTAACAACATATTCAAAAAATATTAGAAGTCTTTTAGAGCATACAAAATAGATTTTATGGATTCTCTGTACATTTGAAAATCACACTTCCATTGTGTGATTTCCATCACACTTTCAAGTTCCATTAAACTTAAATTGGTTGATTTAGACGCTAAATATTTAGTGAAATAAGCTTATTTCCTTAGGTTTGGTAAAGTCACCTGAATTAAGGATTTTTGGAAATTGTCTCAGCAATTTTATCCTTATTTAACCAGATTCAGATTGCTAATCTAAATAGTAAGCAGTAGTGGAGAAGGAACTGATTTTTCCAGACTAGGAGATGATTTATCAAAACAGCCATATGTTTGATAAAGGAGAAGAGAGGAAAGGAAATCCAGGTAGCATTTCCTGGCTAATGAAATTATGGAATATGTTGATGCTGGAGAATGGGGGAGAAATAAGTGTTAAAAAGCCAGAGGAGGGGGACGTCTTCAGTAATTCAATCTCCTTTGAGTTTATATGGAAAGAATGAATGCCTAGGACAGGCAAAAACTGTCTCTCTCGTTCTAGCTGACTGCCTGTATGTGATATCGCCGAGCGCGCTCCAGCACCTCCCCTCCCGGATGCAGCCTTGGGAAGCAGCGCTGCTCAGGCTCATGTTCGCATCATGGCAGTTCCCCAGACATGTCTCCATGCTTTCCCCTCCTCTGCTGCATTTTCAACACTCTCCTGCCTTCCTGCCTGCCCTCACACAACCACACACAGCAGCAATCCCATTTAATTAGTGTCTTGGGTAATAACAAACTTCCCAGCTTTTCTCCTCCTACCTTGGGGTCTCCACACCAGCCTCATAGGCAGCTAGCCTACTTCCCAGCCCTTTCCATGCATGGTGCTCCCAAGGCCGTGGATGGGTGGATAAGCCAGGGCAGCCACCTGGTTCCCTCTGCTGCCCAGCCAGCAGCACGCTCGCCTGAGGCATCCGTGTGCAATTAATGCTGTTGATGTGACACTCTGTAGTGCCCAGCAATGCCACAGAGGCCAGACGTGGCCACCTCGTGGACTCATCACCCTTCTCCATCCATGGATTTATTTTGACAGTAAGAGTTGTACAGATGCATTTGCCTTTGCTCTTCCCAAAGCCCCTCCTTGCCAAGGGTGACCACTATAGGGTTGGCTGCCATGTGCCACACTGACTGAGGAGAAGTGCTGACAGCGGGGAGGCTGCTCAGCTGAGGTTTCTCTGCTCCTGACTG
Source organism: Crypturellus undulatus (assembly GCA_013389825.1). Classification (NCBI taxonomy): domain Eukaryota; kingdom Metazoa; phylum Chordata; class Aves; order Tinamiformes; family Tinamidae; genus Crypturellus; species Crypturellus undulatus. Next base: position 366,556 of record VWPW01023943.1, read on the forward strand.
ACCGTGGGGAGCCAGTTCCCACATCCTTCAAGCCAGAGTCTCCTGCAAGCACACAGCAGGGAAATGAGGATGCAGTGCTGCAAGGAAATCACTGAGTTTCAAATCCCTTGAGCAGGGAAAACAGAAGTCTTAATGCACTCAAGCAATTCATTTAAAAATAATCTGGGGATTTATAGACTATGTATGGCAACAAATCTTGTTATCATGCTAAGAACACAATTTAATGTTCCTTCCTAGCAGCATAAACATGTATAGATACTTGTGTTAGTTAATCCAAAGGAGCTTGAAAAGATAAATAAATAAAAGGAGAAGACTAATGTTTACTGACTGCTTCCTATTACATTCTTTTGGCAGATTCCTTTTCTAGTCAGAGTCTATAAGACATGTTGCCTATGAAGTGTTTTTTGTTTAGGAGAACTCATATAAATGGAAGAAGTGAATGCAAGGGAATACTGCTCTGGTGAGCTAGATATTACATGACAGGTTTCCGTAATTCAGGTAACGATTATCATTTCACAAAAGATGTTCTTATCCTCACTATTTTGAATTTCAAATCTGCTTACTTTGATTACCAAAGATTGGTCTCTGACCAAAGAAGTTTTAAAAATAAAGTAAATTTCTTCCTTTTTTTTTCTTGTATAAGCAGCAGCATCTAAGTGGTATAACCAGAATCAGATATAGGGATATGCAAGGTAAGCCCTGCAAAAGGTAATAATCGGTTGGGCATTGCAAAATAGACATGTCTGGGTTGTCTGTATTACCTCTTGCTGAAAGCTACCCTCCTCTGCCTGTCATTGATGGTGGGTCCAGAGCATGCAGGTAGCCAGGCAGGTGACTCCCCACAGCAGCATCCATGGCCTGCACCATCCCTGTGTTGGCAGAAGGGCTGCAGGTCCAATTCTGCGCCTTCTGCCTCTTACTGTGCTGGAAGCAACCATGCCTTAACCAATCATGCTCGGCACTGAAGAGAGGCAACTAACAAGAACACCATATTACCTTGTATGAGAAGAAAGGCAGAACACAGAAATAAATTCATCATAACAATAAGGGTTTGTTTCACATGGATCGCCTTTCCTCACATTCTTGCTTGTACTGCCTCATAATATCCCAACATCTCGGTCTCCATTACCAACTATCATGCCTGTTCCGACATCTAATAGTCATGATTCAGCCTTTTGTCCCTAGGAGGACCTTCTGCTTTACTTTATTCAAGGCACTGAATTTAGTCAAACATGGCCAATGCTATGCCTGAAATACAGGATTTTTGACATTCTGGCTTGGTGGCTGCCCCAGGAGCCATCTGCAAGAACCACCTCCAAACGCCTAGGTACCTTTCTGCCAACTGTGGCAGCTGCGAGGGGACAGCCTTCCCTCCCTAGCCTCTCCCTTGTCCCAACACACCTCAAACCCAAAGTTTATACATACATAAGTATAATAGACTGATTTTAAAGCTCTCTATCAAGACGGGGCTAGCAAAGCAAGTAAGGAATAGGAAGAAGAGATTCACTGCGGAACTTAACTGTACAGGGCTGGATGCGAACAGACTTGGCTTATAATTTATCTCCAAAAATAAAAAGATGATTCAATATAAAAACTTGACGGAACCCGTGTTGTTTCTGTTTAGAAGCACAGTTAATTATCAATAAGAAAACTGACTTTCGGGTCTGCTGTCTTTTAATTCTCTCAACATCTGTGATTCAGAATTATGACTTTAAAAGCACTATTTCACAAGAAAACAGTCCCATAATCTCTGTTTGTTAGATGTTATTTTAAAGATGCATAAGACCTGAGCTGTAGCAAGATATTACTGCAGATGTCACAGAGCACAAAATCCAACAGCTTGAAAAACAGGAGCTTTTCAAGACCAAACTTCTAACTACAACAATACTAATTATGGACCGTTCTGCACTGAAGAAGTTTTTATTATTTAAAACTGCGAGAAGATTGCTCTCCTTCCATTTTCTTTTGCAAGACAGTCTCTTCTCCTTTCCAAACAGAACTGTTACTGTAGTTGTTCAATAACACTAGAGAAAAGAGTCATCCTGATTTTCTCCACTTGCTAGTTATTTTCATGCATAGCCCTATTGATGGCTGAGGACTACAACGCATTTTAAGAAGATTCTGAAAAAGTAATCAGGAGTGCAACTATCCTGTCATTTATCATTACTTTACAAGAAAAGGAGGCGGAGGGGAGGGGGAAGAGAAACACAGTGGCTCTCCTGCTATCACAGAGCAGTCAGATTTTCCATGCAGAAAACAGCACACTCCACTGTCACTCCTTATTTTAAAAGTTTGCTCTGGATCCAGCCCTCTCCTCTGGTTCACACAATTGAGATTGAAGCACCAGTGAGGTTGGTTTACTTGCGTCCAAAGGCTGCTCAGGCCAGGTCGGTGACAAAGTGAGAGATGAAGGAGAGCCCTGTGAGGGTATTTAAGTGACTTGCATTGTTAACAAAGATGATAGAATTCCTGGTCTGGCAGACACAGGTGTGTTAACAGCGAGCAAACAATGAAATCTCTCTCATGACTCATTTTCTGTCTGCATTATTGGCAAAGCTCTATTATGTTTTCAAAGATGCTAAGGATCGTCAGAGACCTGGGGGAGAACATAAAGGGAAAAAGTCATAGATAAGTGAGTATTTGTTTTTAAAGTTTTAGGAATATCAGAATCACCTTTGCTATACTGTGAAGACAAGGAATTTTAGATAGGGACTCAGGTACATCTTGTACAGAGAGAGCTGTTAAAATATATATCTTATTTATTTTTGATGATTCCTCCATTTTACTCCGTTTACTGGCTTTCACTGGCAATTCTGTGCTTGAAAAATCTGCTTCACTCTCAGTTTCTCCATTTATAGTCCAAATCTAAATCAAGACCTGACATATATTTAAAAATGAAAACTATTTTCTTTTTTAAAATGACTTTAAAAAATCACTTAATTTTTGTACTATAATTCAGTAAGAATTCTTGGAGGGAAAAAGGGAGAAGTTTAGAAATTAGAATTAGAAATTCTGGCACATGAATTCCAGAATACTACTTGCATAGAACTGGACTACTAGGCTCCCAGAAGCAGCCCTTCAATGAAATGTGTCCACAGACTGCAGAGCAGGGGTAGGTCAAGATGCTAAAGCTGGCCACAGCATTCACCTGGATTGATGTATTCAGGTTAGAAATTGGGTTAACTGCAGCCTCCAAATGACTTTGCACTGTAGCATCTAGATTTACTCCCAATATATTTGCTTAAATTTGATTGTTTGCATCACACTTTCTTAGCAATAAATCTCTGTGTTTCATTCACATTGACAAGTATCTGCCTCTCAAAATCCATTTTACACTTTAGTGACAAAGTGCCATTTATTTTGAATGCTATTTCAAATCCAAGCATTTCAGATAAGTCTACTTCAGCAAAGCAGGAGGTTTCCAAAAGCAAAAGCTCTTATGTCACACAAGCTTCTCTACTGTGTATTTCCATGCCCTTCTATGGAGTAGAACATTTTGGGGGTTTGTTCTACTGCAAAATAAGAAGCATGTTAAATCTGTTCCAGCTCCTGCATAATATCCAGTTACAGAGGGGAGAGTCCTGAGCCCTTGACAGTACCAAAAAAAATATCAGATAACTAGAAAGACTTCTACTAAAGTGCTAATGCAGACTACAGCAACACAGTTGCTGGCTGCTACCCAAAAGTGCAGATTGTTCTCTTTCTCACTGAAGCCACAGTGGCATTTGAAGGTAACAACCTGTTTCAATTTTATATTCTGCTGGGAAGACAGAGGCCTGCAGAGGCTTGCAAGATACAACTGAAAAACAAGATTAAAAAGCTGAAGGTCAAATAGCAGAGTAAACAACAGTATCCCACACCCTACAAGATAACCAGCAGCACAGGAATACTAAAGCAGCGTTCTGTGCTTATCTTCAGGGCATCTACAGCAAGCAAATCCCAGTCTCATCTAAATCAAGCTGCCAGAAAGGTTTTACACTGGGATATAGCAGAGCTGAAATACAAATGATTCAGGTGTTGGTCTGTAGAAGACAAAGAAAAAATAGCAATCTTTGTTCAGAGATTAAGCAATGCTTTATTCTCTATTTATGGCATGTATTGTGCTTGATATATAGGGAGCATAACAGAGCAAAGTGACCCAGAAAATAGCTTACCTAGCAGGGTAAATTTTTCTCACGTGCACCCTTACACACTGAGCATAATAGTCCCTTTTTCTCTATAAATTTTGATCTTTCTTTGCAGCTGCAGAGATGAAGATAAATATTTCACACCCTTTCACAAGAGAAGTCAATTTTCTAGCATTTTTTTCCAAGAAAAGACAAACCTCTTGCTACACATTGTCAAATGCGAGCATACTAAATAAGGAAACTGCTCAATTGGTTCCTGTTATGAAAACCAAATTTATCAGCCCCTTCAATTATAAATTTAAAAAGCTGAAATGCATTATAAACATGAGAAAGTCATAATATTTTAATATATAAAAAAGGCCACTTAGAAACAACTCTCTCCCTATTTTATATAAGGAATATACCAGGAATGTAAAAAATGCAAGGAAATGTGGATTAGAGGGGAAAAAATATATATATATATATATATAAGTACTGAAAAAAAGCATACAATCGAGAAGAAATGATCAAGATGGATTAGAAATCAGAAAACCTAGATATTGGTAAATGAAAAAAAAAAAAAAAAAAGAAGGTAACTTCTCCCATGACATTTCAATTGTGCACCTAAAGGTGAGAAAAATATATGAAGAACAGACTTTGTTGCTGCTGGAAGCTAATGATGCCCAGAGAGGTTGTGAAATCTTCATCTCTGGAGATCTTCCAAACCCACCCGGATGCCCCGCTGTGCCACGTGCTCTAGGTGTCCCTGCTGGAGCAGGGGGGGTTGGACTAGGTGATCTCTAGAGGTCCCTTCCAACCTCAACCAGTCTGTGATTCTGTGATAAGAATGAGAAGCCAAGCAAAATCTAGCACATATGACTCTGGGAAGAATTCTTTCAAAATATAACCTTCCCCAGTGCAGCTGGGAATGCTTAGAGCTTTTTGGTACATATTCCAGAGTAGTATGGATGATATGACAAACAGAGATGCAGAAGAGTTTCCTTTGTAATGAGGTAGTTCCCTATAACATTCAACCAGTTCTCTCAAAAGCATGAGTCTTTCTATAAGGGAGTACTCCTAGTGAGTAAAAAAATTCTTCAAATTACATCCTGCAGCTTTTCCTTACAGAAGGGACAGGAGTATCTGAACCTGAGGTATAGTTTTCCATGTTACTGATATACCTCGTTATGGTTTTTGAGCTTTATAGAAGTAGCTATGGTAGTTCTCAGTCTTTTATACAGGTAGTTACATATATTTCTTATATGATCTAATGCATAAAGGAAAGTGGTTTGGAAATAAGATCACTTTCTACCACAGACGAACCAATAAGGACTCACAAGTGTCTGTTCCTACAATAATGCTACCTTCATATGATGTTAGATACCATGTAGCTTGGGTCGTACGGTTTAGAAATGTTCTTCCAAGGTTGCCTATGACAAAATTAATACAGTGTGTGGCCAGTGGGAACACAGACAGTTACTATAGGGTGAAGTTGTTGGTTTTTTTTTGTTTGTTTGTTTTGTTTTTAAGGTGAAGTAGATAAGATTGACAGCTAAATGAAACTGTGATGCATGATGGCAACGTGCAAGAGTTAAATCAGTTTCTAGCACTTGATTCCATTAGTAAGCTGCTTTCTACTTCTTCCAATTTCTAGAACCTCTCTAAAGTTCAAAATAGACTAGAATTTCAATAGACCTTTTCATTTTCATCGAGGTCCCATCACACTTCATAGGACAATTGGAGCAATAATCTTCTTGAAAGATTATTTGTAGGAGAAGGGGCAACATTGTCTCATTTTAAGGTGCAAGCACACTTTTTATTTTGACCATCAGACTCCTGCAGTATCATATAAACTAGAAATTCAGAACCAAGATAAAATACCATGAGAAAGGAGGTTTGGGGCTGCAACTGGTACATCTGATGAATGTATAATACGTTCTTGAATATACTGTCTGGTTTCTCTGTCTTGGACTAGAAAGGCAGACTGATTGGACTAGTTAAGCAAACTTTGTCTGACAAATAACAAAGGTGCACAGACTAATTCTCCATCAAGACATCCCACTATCAAACTGAAAATTTTACAGAACCAACCCATCTTGTGAAAGCATATAAAGTTCATCGAAACGAAAAGAATGAAGTTCAACCTTGACAATGTCAACTTGAATGACTATCATGGTTGGTAAGAAGATCAAAAGCCATTGTCCTATATATACACTATGTATATAGGCTTTGGATATTTATATATATACACACATATATATCTCCCTATATAACTAACTCTTCATTTCTTACTGGAAGACAGCACACCACCAGCTCTTCATATTACCTAGCATTACTGGCCTTCTAAATATGGCTAGTTGTCCCATTCTTGATTTTACCATCACACTCATGCTGCTAGTGACCAATTTGGTGATCTTCACAATAATCTGCATAATCTTTTATCTTGTAATGTCATCTCCCCAATATCCATCATTTTGGAAATGGCTTGGAGAAAGCAATCACCTGTGAGGTTCCCGTACAGTATCTTAGATCAACAGTCAGGTTCCCTGAGCAGTAGCCTGTAGTTCTAAAATAGCATATCACCTTGCAACATGGAGGAAAATATCTCCCCCAGATGGAAAGGACTTCCATGCTAAGACATGAGACCACAAATAGTAAAAGCCAGGCTAGTATACAAGCTGAGCCATGGTCACTATTGGAAAGCACTGCTTTAAGAGACAACTTTTCCATTTACAGTATTTTTCTTGCATCATTATTTTCAACAAAAGATGAAGGGTATTACCTTATCAGGCCCTGGCTAAAGAACTGGCAGATTCTCCTGTTTGCTTAATGAAAGCTAAACTGTTCTCAATCTCCATAGTAACAACAGCAATCAAGTATACTCAAAAAGGGATAGACAATCTACTACCACATGAATCAGATTCAGTTTACATCTCCATCATAGACACATTTCAATGCTGACCAGGTAACAGCTGGTCAATAGCAACTATAAATCCAAATCCTTGCAGAACACACTCTCAGTCTTTCAACAGCCAAGCTTTCCTTTTAGAGCTAACGATCTGCTAAAGAGAGTGCCCACAAAACCTTAGGCTGTAGCTGTGCATTTCAGTTGAATATTTTCATCAGGCTTCCAAACCCATTTTAAACTGAAGCCAGGTTAAAAAGCCACTTCTGGTCAGCTATGCTGCTTAGCACCAGTATCAGCCACATCTGCCACATTGGATTAAGGAAAAAAGAAAAACAAAAGAAAAGATGCGCACCTCACACTGAAACAAGCTGCTGCCTTCTTCCCACTCTCTGACATACTACAAAGCTGATAATGTTCCCTCTAATGCTGGTATCTGGACTTTGCCAAGAAATCTTCATAATATCTGCCAGTACTGGCAAGCTTGTTCATGCTGTATTAGAAGCAGAAAAGCCTTTTATCATCAGATAGCAAACAGAAGTTTTGCATGAACTTACTAAGGGACTCCTTCTGTCATCCCAAACTGCTTTTTGATAGATCATCTTTCAGATCATATTGCTCCTTTCCTGAAAGGAGCAACACTAATCTCTAGCATGTCATTAGAGCAAATGAGACAACATGTAGTAGCCATTAATGTTACAGAGTTCTCCTGAAGACCTTACTAACAGATCATTAAACTGTTAACTTTTTATTTTTGTTTGTTTTTTCCCCTCCTCCTGCAGACTTTTATAGGGACATTTCTTCATTCTGAAGAAGGAGAGCTTTCTAGATTAGATGCTGAAGCCAGCGAACAGGAATTGCACATCCCTTTAGAAGACTCCCTGCACAGTTAACTCACCCTACAGTGCAAAAACCCATCCAGACCTAGCTGAAAAGGGGCAAGATCAGCTTTTGATTTCACTTCTTCGTTACATAGAATCATAGAATCATAGAATGCCTAAGNAAGCAGCGCCTTCTTGCACTACCTTTCATTCTTCCTTATTTTACAGTACATACTGAATGTAGCAGGCTTTTCCATGCCATTAAAATGTCTTTTCATAAGTTCTATATAAACAAGGAATCCAATCTGTATATAGGAGATAGTGTTTTCAAAAAACATCCACAGCTCTTCCTCCAAAAACGAAAATACAGCTTCTAGAGACTACCCAGTTTTCTTCTAGAGGCAGCTTTTCAGCTTCCCTCCTACATCAGATATTCACATACCTAAACACTACTCGACAGACCCACACACACACACAAAAAAAAGACTTTACAAAACAAACAAGCAAACAAACAAGAATATCAAAACCAAGCACACAAAATAAGCCAAACAAACTCTTTCTTCAGCATAAAGAAAAGCACCCACAAGCCCCTTCATATGCAGGGGTATTGTTTTTGCTTTTCTTCTAACTACTGACTCAGAATTTACTAATCTGGTTAATAATTAGCATTGTCTTGAGAGTTCAGAAGGGAAATCGAAGCAAAGAAACGTGTGCCTTTAATAGTAAGAGGAAGTAATTGGTGACTCTTTAAGGACTTCATGGTTAAACCAAGATAAGCCTTCACCATGCTTGATTCCAATTAGTACTTCAGGTTCATTAATTACATGCAGCAGCATGTAATTCAGGTAAAGTCATTTAAAAAACACATTTTGCTAATTAACAGTTATATGGCAAAGACTTTTAAATCTTAGAGGATTATACTTCTTTTGGGTAAAAGGAGATAGAGTTAAAAAGAACACAAAGAAACAAAAAAATAAGATGGTAAAACAGATTTTAATTCTAATCTGAGTATTTTTTCAAAGAATAAGACATTATTCAGTGATAAGAAGTTCATCCTTCTTACTTGTAAGCTGATCATATCACAGGTTTATGTGGCCTGGAGAAATTCTACTACTCTATTTCTCCCATTAATAAAATAGGTATAATAGCACTGCCTGGACACATGATCATGGAGGAAAGATAAATCTACTTCTAAATGCAGACAGGCTCTGAAGCTCTGATGATAGACTTTAAGACAAAGCACTAAGGCTTTTATTTGGAATTAAGAGCATTAGAGGTAGGGTGGTGAAAAACAGAATTTAAAATCTGGCATCTCAATTGCCCAACAGTAGACTGCATAGACAATCTCCTTGGACTTGGTTCCATCTCCTAATGATGTAAAACCACCCATGAGCAGAGACAGATTTTGACAGATTCACAGTAAACATGTCTGAATTCCACACATACAATGATCTCATTGTTACATTGAACCTAAAAATAAATTTAGAAAAAATGCAAATGAAAAAATCATGCATGCAGCAACAATGATATGTGCCTCCTAGCTAGCAGCCTGCCGCCGTACACGGCACGGCAAGTATCCTATGGTCGAAGCAAGACGTATTGCAAGCTAAGACACAAGGCTGTCATCTGCCCCCAGCAGTCTGTGGGCCTGCTACCCTACAAAGTGAGGAAAAAAGCCCTGTTTCTCTCTATAAAGACAAGGCAAGCCTGGAAATGTTTAAAAGTGGCCTGGCCTGTTGGCATGGGTTATTCTGCCATTCCAAGGTGATTTTCTTCAACCTTAGCTAAGATTAGCTATATTTATTTACTGTATTATCTACAGTTCTTGAATCAATTAAGTAATTGTTGCCCAGCACTTTCCCATAGATGCGAGACTCTTTACGCCATCCTTCTCACAGAAACTCATTTGCAGTCAGAAGTGGCTGAGCACTACTGTCACATCAGTTATGGTCTTTGCTCCTTTCTTTACAAAAACAAATGTAGGCTTGATGTGCGACTTCAGCATTTCTTTCTGCTGGCAGTATAGTTACAGGAAACCAAGTGACAGACAAAGCTGACGAAGGGCAGACCATTTGCTCTCTTCAAGATATTCAGCTAGCCAAAACAAGAGAAAAGCCACATTAGATTGTTATACCTGGGAAAGGGAAAAGGTGGCACTGACTGACATTATCCTAGACCTGTAGAAAACACAATAATTTTTCCAGAGCAATGGGCAGATTCAAGCATCTGCATGTCCATCATGTGCTTGACAAGGTCCATTACAAAACACCAGGAGGACAGAAAGGTGCTCCTCTTGATCTTACAGATATCACATAAGATTGCACAGACTGCCTGCTAGTACGAACAGAGAGCACTGCAAGAACAACACCGTCCCTTTGCCCATATCAATTCAAATCACATAACACCCTGAGAAAAGCAAGGTTTCAGAATGGACCTGCAGGTTTTTTGATTCAACAGTCAAAGTAGCTGGAGAATGATTTTGAAATAATCCCATTGTATCAGCCCAGTAAAGTCTCCTGAAAAGCAGAATGCCCTCCAACCCCCAGCTGAGGGGCAGGCAGGGCACAGACACTTTCATCTTTGTCAGGCTATTCAGGATGAAGGTGTAACTAAATGACCCCAGAATAGTCTTTGAATGCCTTGAAATGTGGTTTCAAAATCTAGAGACTTCCATCCTGCAGGGCATGCTAAGAGCTGGATTCTGTCCAACACAGATGGTGAGCGCTGTGCTTGTAAACACAAGCTAAAAAATGAGTGATATAAAGGGAATACAAGGAAATGTGATCTACTATGTGTTACTGCTGCACAGCCACCAACTTACTCCAACACAAGTGTAGGTAAAAGATCCAAAGAAGGGAATATTTAAGTACTTATTTTGCATCCTGAAGGTCACTGTTATGTTCTTGGCCTCTAAGGCACCATTATTTCCTGCATTTTCATACATCTCTGTAGTGAAAGAGCCAACAAATCATGAAAATTTTAACATGCACCTCCATCTATCTCTGCTGCAATGCTATTTGAGTTGGAACACAGATACCTGCATCTCCAAACCCAAACAAATGTTCAGTTGCTGCCATCAACAAATCATTTCTATTTACAAAAAAGATCATCATTTGTGGTAATTTTTCAACTTGGACTCAGCAGTCATATGTGAAGGCAACAGACTGTGACTTGCACTGGATACAGAAACCCTTCTCCTTGAACTCATCCCCAGCTGGTCACTCCCGGTTAGCAACGTTTCAATCAGTAAAATGTCCAGATGCAATGCCTCCTCCACATCCTCACATCCACTAACACACATGCACACAGCACAGAGACATCCCCTAACTCCAAGGACTTTGTGCCAGGCAGCTCCTAGCAAAACTCATCCCCTTTCCTGCCTCTATTTCCTACTACTAAGTAACCTCAGATCCCTGCTGGAGTCTGGTAATGCCACCAACAACAACCAGGTCACAGCTCATCTCAAGCAAATGGGACACAGACTGAACAGGCCTCCGCTTCTGCCCTGGGGCCACACGCCAAGGGCCTGAATCAAACATACAGGGACACAAACCAGGGACTGGTCGGGCTGGGCGGCTGTGCAGAGGCCGTGACCCCCTCCTTTCTAGCCTGACAGATTTGAGGGTAGAGATGGGAAATTACGTGACAAATTAGGGCACTTGCTCTGCTTACCTAATTAGTAACTATTGAGGAATAAGTACTATCGGTTAATCACATCCCAAATGCAAATATTCCATTATGGGAGTCAGGGACTGGCACCTTTCGTCCAACTGCGTATGGGAAACTACTCTCCTCAGTTCACTACTGAACTAATATTACTTCCTCTCCTCCCTCAAACCAAGCATTAGTTCGTTCTGCCCTTCTCCCCTCCTACAATTAATAGGATTTATGAAAAACTGTTGTCCCAGTGTTTCAAAAGAACCAAAAAGCTTTACATTGAAGAGGTATATAATGCGAATTTTTACAGTATTTCAGTTATTCTTAATCACTTTCTAACAGTAGATTAGAAAGTCATGATTTAACTTCAAAACAAATAAATATATGCATCTGATGTTTGTTTGAATGAGAGATAATAAAACCCCTTAAAATTTGAGTGGTTTGGGGCAAGTGACTCAACGCATCTAAGAAACAATAATTAAAAAAAAAAAAGAAGAAACAAACAGCCTCAGAACTCTAGACTCTCATTCCCAATTCACTTAAAAATTATTGAGGAGAATAGGAGCTTGATTTCTGCTCACACTAATACTTATTCCTAAAGGGATGTCTTTATTCTTCTTGCTCATCTGAAAAGTCAGAATGCACTGCACTGCATAAAAATGATCTATATTTGAAGCCTAAGAGAATGTTTTTTTGAAATAGATCTAAATTAGGTCTAGCCATCCCTCACACATCTCATCCTGAAGGAGCACCCTAGCAACAACCTCTAGCATTTTGCAAACATTTGCTCCTAATTATGGGTTCTTAGAACAATAATATACAGCTTCATGCTTCAAGGAAAGAGGCCAAACAAGACCTCAAAAGTAAGCCTTAAACTTTTTATTTAAACCAGTGCCATACAAATTCTCAAATATACATTGCAAAACCTTCCCCAAACACTGTTCTGATTAATGGCTCTGAAAACTTGTAAAAGCTCAGCTGTCAAGCATTAAAATGTAGCCGGAGAAAGAAAGCTCATGTAACAAGGCTAAATAAAAGTCCTTTGAAACAGTTTTCCTCCCGTACCTCAAAGAGCAGCACAAGACAGCAAGACCAACACAGCTCCTGAGAGCAACAGGGCTCCCTCGCTACTAATTCAGGCCCTCACATGCTTTCAGCAAAGGCCGCTCGGCCTCAGCAAACCTTCCCTCGCTTCCCCAGAGCTGGTTCAGCCTGCTGTACCCCTGTGTCCATCTTGCATTCCCATACTCACGGTTGTCCCCTCCAGCCTAAAAGCTCACTCAGTTACTGCCAGAGCTTCTCATAGCCCACGAGCAACCCTCCACTTTCCCTAACAAAATCAGTGCAGGAGAAATGTAGCGTTTCCAAATACCTCTTGTTTTCATTCTCAGATGCTCTTGCGCTAATGCGCACTGCAGTTCATCTCACATTTGTTCATAGTAGAGATTTAGCCCAGATTTAGCTTCCTTTTCTGGGAAGCAAGGTCAGAAATCCTCAGCCAGAGCCCCTAAGAACACCTACTGACCTTCTAGCAAGAGACTCCGGGAGATGCAACATCTGTCCTAAAACGAATTTGTGTCTCAGAGTGCAATTTCATCTAGGAGGAAGGACCCTGACTGAGAAAATGAGAGGACTGGATTTTCCCCCCCCATTTCCTCCTCCTCTTACTAAGTATTATTTAACATTTCCTAGACTATTTTTAGTGATTAGAATCTGTGGTCAAAGCCTCTGTTATCTTTCCAGTTTGCTTGGGGCAGGGTGGTAAGGAAGGCATTACACAGCTATTTTATCTGACTTTAATGCAAGAACTGGTTTGGGTTAGAAACATCAAACTTAACAGCACAGGAGAATGATGAAGATGTGTAAAGACATGAAATTATTGGCACCGAGTGTTAACATTTCAGTCATTTCAGTGATGGCAGTTTTCAGTTTTTTTCTTTCTTTCTTTCTTTCTTTTTTTTACTTATAGGAAGTGAGAATATGAGAAATGGCACTGAAGTAAAAAAAGCTCTATTGTTTGCTGAGGCTGGAGCCTCCTTCCATGGGATTAACAGTGGATTCCAGCATCACAGGCTCTCCAGTTCTCTGTGCATTTAAAAAGAAACCAGAAAGAGAGTGTTTTCTTTAGTATATAATGTGTTGGGGAAGGAATGTTCTCTTTAAGGGACCAGCTACAGTGTCTCCCACCATGGGGCTGAAGTTGGTTCAAGCTACTGCAACACGATTACTATAATAGTAGTGACTACCACTGCGTTTCCCTGGGTCTGGAAGCTGATTCACTGCGGCACATCCAGCACGTCCCATTCAGTTGCCATCACTCAGTGCTGGCTCTCAAGCCACAGCACTTCTAATATCCTATAAAAAAGAGAGATTAAATCCTTTACCCACTCCACAGCAAAGACCCATGTGGGGCAGCACCACCCCCATTGCTTTAAAGAGACTACTGGAAATGTAGGTGAAGAGCAGATAGGTAGAAGAGGAGAAAGGAAAAACGGAAGAACCTAGAGCAAACCCAGATTTTCATACCCACATAAAGAAAAGATTACGGATTGGTTCAAATTTTCATCGAAGTAGTGAACTTGCAGTTGTTTACAGACCATATTGCTGTTTTTTGTTGTTTTGTTTTTTGTTTGTTTTCTTTTGTTTTGCCTGGTCCATAGTGTTGCAGTTCTGGCCCAGTCCCACCTAAACCTAGCATTAACCTTAGCCCCCTAAGGTTTGTANTGTTTTGCCTGGAATAGAGGATCCCATTAGCTACAGAAACATAAAAAAAAATCCTTCTGAACTTATCCCAAATTAAATAAAATTTGGATCTGAATCTGAAGCATTGGGAAAACTTGGACTTGGTCCCTAGTGTTGCAGTTCTGGCCCAGTCCCACCTAAACCTAGCATTAACCTTAGGCCCCTAAGGTTTGTATTACCATGAGAACACATGGATACCGAATCAGAAATTGATGGATTCAAACAGTTTGGTAGCAATAGCAGAATAATTAGTTTTTCATATGTTTCAGGAAGAAACCGCTTTTTGTAAAAAGCAGATTTTTACCAAGGCATCTCAACAATCCATTAAATCATGGGGGGTTTTGTTGCATTTTTAAATCGGTTTCTAAATTACATTATATTATTTCTAAACAATCATTTTGCTTCTACGGGACAGCATTAAATTAGCATGTACTGTGCAAAAAATATAAATCTTGCTGTAGTGTTTGGAAATGATTGGGTTCTCTAACCTTCTGAAAATTATGTTCATAAATTATTCAGTCATGATCTCTGTGACAGACATATTAGAAAGCTGGGCCTTTTAGCTCAAGATCTTAATAAATGGCAGCAATAAATATACTGTAATTATATTATTGGACAAGGTTAAGATGACACAGCTGTTACAAGGTTGAAATATCCAGCTGCTAATATAAAAGGAACAAACTTTGCCATCAGATCTAAAATGAATGTTAATCAGATTATTTGCCACTGCACTATCTAAAGGATACCTGATAGAACTACTTCTTGGAGATAGAGTAGTATTTTAGTTTTTAGCTTTCTTCAGCTAAACCAAAAGTAGAGTTTCTGTTAAGCCGTCTGCTCTGTTGCTTATGCATATGGCAATTTACAAAGAGCTATTTCCTCCTTTGATGGGCTTCACCAACTGTGTTTAAGAAAACAGTCCTTCTAAACAGACCGGGTCAGCATTCAAGCTGTTCTGCTTCCTGTTATTTGTAGTTCCTTGTGAGTCTCTTTCAGTGTTTCCAGGGTCTTCTCTTAATTAACCCAGCTCTCAACCTCCATCAGCAGTAAGCACCAGCATGTGTTTTCTTAGTAGGGTGTCAAGCGTGATCAGTTTTGCAGATGACATTAACACTGGAAATAAGCTAACACCCATAGGGGCTGAAGCCAACTGCAAAAGTAGTTGGGTGCCATTAAAGTAGAGGCAGAGATGGAATACTTATAGCTGCAACATCCTACTAGAAGGGAGTAAAAATAAACAGCTCTGATTCACAATAAATGGGAGATAAAAAAGAGCTGATGTGCTAAATGCTTCAAAAGGTATTGATTTTATCTTGTCTCCTTCTTACTGTCCTGTGTTTTTACATTTTTTTTCCCTTTTTCAGTGTGTTGGACAGAGTACTGCTGCTATAGAACAGAAGGTGAAGAGGGAGAGCAGGGATTCTTCTTTTTGAAAGTAATAACTGCTCTCTTTTCTCCTGGAGACAGCAGCCCAGTAGTCAGGATACAAATCAGGACTAATATGTGCTTTGTGGGAGAAACGCCAGTTTTAACTCTCATTCACATTAGAGAAAGGTTAAAATTCAACCCTTTGTACAGATGAAGCAGTATCATGCTAAGGAGGTGTATTGCTATGGGCATGCGAGCCAGCAGGAAACAACAGAATTCAATACCTGTCATTGGGTCTAATTGCCACTCATTACCATGTCCTTTTTATTTTCTTTTGTAAAAGTCTATACCTTGGAAAGGAACATCAAGGTCAGCAGCTGACTTGTGTAAATGCTCTGCAGTAAGGTGGATGGCATGTCTTGAAGCCTTTAAATGTCAAAAGCTCCACTATTTATTTATGAAGAAGTTTTAACAAGTATTTTAGATTTCTGTGGAAGCGCAGCTCTGAAGAAAGGTTATCTTTCTCAGTTTGTATATCAGTGCAGTAGGCACATTCAGAAGCCCAATGGTCTCCATGTCAACATCAGCAGGATCCACCCAGGGCATCATAATGTTTGGGGGTTCAGTCTTTCCTCTGCAGCTTGGCATAGTTGACTCAGAGTCATCTACAACATAATTTACAAAGGAAATAGACTTCAGGTACCAAGGGCGAACAAAACATATTAGTCCCCCAATAGTAGCTGTGAATACTTAGGTAGGGAAGAAAACAAATCCAAATAAAATGAGTTACATGAGAATGCTCAGAGGAACACATTTCTCCATTTCTTTTGTACCTGCACCTGTGGTTCTATACAGTATAGCCCTTTTTTTCTTTTTTTTTAATTAATACATATCTACCTATTGCTGAAGAAGGGTTCACTGGTTGGCTGAATATTGAAGATACTGCTAGGCAAGCCTTGTAGCAGATATGAGAGCAAACGCATCAAGTTTATGCTTTTTCTTTCTTTTTTTTTTTTTTTTTCTAGAAGAATGGTAGCTGTAAGCAAACAGATCCTAGTCAGAATTTTCCCCTCTGGAACAAATTTTTCTTCAGAGTAAAGCATTTTACAAAAATAAATTTCCCCGTTATATTTTCCCAGAGCATGGAGATTTTTTTTGATTTTTTTTGTGAAGTAAATGTTTGGGTTTCAACAACATGAATATGATTTTTTTTTTCATTTTGAAACATATAAAAGCATTGAGATATTTCTTTTTATCTTTTCAGTGTTAGCAATTTACCTGAACTTATTGTAGAATCTTGTCTTCTGAAGTTCTTTGATGTTATATTTTAAAAATAAAGCTTGAGAATTTCTGTCTTTTGGAGAACTTCATCTATGACCACTTTGAGTGCTTATACAAAGTGATCTCACCAAAGCATAGTGCTACATTCCAAGATAATTACTATGACTTTCAAGTATTATGGTGTTTGATTTCTATGTTAATTAATATACATTTTTTTAAAGAATTCTTTGTAATTTCCTAAAATCGGATCCATTTCAAAGCCAGAGGGAGTTAATAGGAAAAGGATGAGGATTTAACTGTAACATACCCCTAAAAAATAATAATTCAAAGCTGCATAGAGCAAAATATACACATTCAGTCTTTGAAGTGCTCCTGTAATAATATTTCAACTATATGACATGCACTCTCTACACCAACAAAGCAGCATGTTTTCTCAAGATCAGTGTTATCTCATATTTTATGAAATCATTGTTATTGGTAATACATACTTCTGTTCATATATCACAAATATTTAAGCAATTTGCCATATCAGACTCCTTAATAAATAACCTGTCACCACTGCTTAGTCTTGCTCTGGTAGGTGAATATCAAATAAATGACGGCATAAAATCTTTCATGTAAAATTAATCATTTGTAGTTTTCCCTTCAGCCCCAGTTGCAGCTATAAATCTGTCTGCTCTACTGTGAGGCACTGCATCAAACTGTAAATCTGCAGCATGCCCAGGTTGCTAATTCGAGGACTGAACCAAAGTCACCTGATGTCAGTAAAAGGCTTTCCTTTAGCTTCAGCAGTCCTCTGAGCAACCCTGTCAGACTCAAAAATCACACCTTCAAGGAAATACCACTGGCATAAAGTGGTAACGAGTGGTTCGAAGTGGAGGAAAAGGTTGAAATTAGAAGATGAGGGGATGCGATGGGCCACAACGTGGCCCTGGAATGAGGACTAAAGGTCAAATCTAGACCCTTACAATTGCAGTGAATGAGGGATAATTTTGCAAGCACTGTCACAGACTGGATGAAAAGTAAGGTTTCTTCCAGGTAACCTGTCTAAACTTTTTTTCTTCCCTCTGAATTTGGGAAGTAAAGCTGTTTCCTGTGGTTACAGCAAAAGAGCCCTTCGACAGAAGCACTGGTGCTACAGAGGGAGGGAAAGAGGCAGAGGAGCTGTCAATAGCTTTTTCTCCTTTTTTTTTTCTTTCCTCTCTTTTTTTTTAAAAAAACTCACTTAATGGATGGTAGCCAAAGGGAAGTAATCAAATATAGCTCAGATAAAGATACAAAGAATTGGGGTTAATAGCTTCCAGAAGAGAAAGCTGATGTAATCTTCCTGTGAGAAAGAAAAAAGCTTAATTGCTTTACAGACAAGGCTACTAGGAAGGGACTGAACTATACTTCTCTTAATCATATAGCACCCTCACACTTGTATGTCCCTTGGGTACTAATGGCAAAATGTTTAAAACAGTGCCAAACTGAGACAGTTTTAAGGAGTGTGTTGCCATTCCTGCAAAATGCCATAATAAATGAACATTCTCTTTAAACAAGTCATAACAGAGTTACTAATACAGGTTATAAATCATAAAATTAGAAAAGATAAAAACATCTGCAAATGTCTTTCTGTGCAGAAATGTCTTTTCAAAGAAGCATAGGCTAGGAATGAAAGGCAATGAGATAAGGTTTATTTAGAGATATGTCAAACTGTTCCATGCATGTCTAAGTGCAGACTTTCCCAGAACCTAAGAAAATTCAGTTTGGAGGTTTGGTGCTGACCCATCACTTTGTTTTATTCTGGCTCACATAAACGTCAGGCACTTAAATAACTACTTTACCATACATTTAATCCCTGTGTACAATAATGAAGTGAACTGTGCAACAGCTTGAAACAACTTTTTTAATCAGTCTCAGGCAGCTGGAAATTTGAAATATAAGAAGCATCCAACTGGAAGCAGTTGTTTCCAAGAAAACTTTTTACAGTTGGTAAATTCTCTGGAGCTAATTTCAGAATTTCATATACCATATGTCTAAAACCAATGTGATGGTAGAACAAGTTGCTAATGCAGTATGTTGTGGGAAGGAGATATAATGATATTTACATCATCAGCAGGTGCATATCCAGAAGTAGTTGAAAGTAATAGGGATTTCTGGGAACACCAGGTAAATATATTTGCAAGAGCATCAAATTGAAATCTCATCTTGCTTGTCTACTACTTCTTTCTAAGGGGAGTAAATAAGTAAAACTATAACTATTCTAGTATTATCTATTCTCCTTTAATATAAATCACTGTGAAAGTATGTTTTTTCTCCTGTGTTTCCTCTTGGGCTTGAGCATAGCACCTCAAAATGCTTTTATGAATCCAGCAATAGGCAGTGAGATTTTCTTATGCAATTCATCGTTTAGCTGAAATATAGCCATCAAAATCCATTAGAAATAAGCACACTTCCCCACCCCCACCCCATATAAGAAATCAGTATTCCCTTTCTGGGACCCTTTCAGAAATATCCATTCTTACTTCCTTTCCTAAAAATGATATTCACAAAAAAAGCAAACAATTATCTTAGGCAATAGTCTTCTCTCATACCCCCCCTACAGGCATAGACACTGACACTGTGATTTGTCTCATTTGTGTCTTTCCCACTGAGATCATTAGCAGCCACAGGTTCTAACTGTGACTAAGTTTGAGGGTCAAGAATATCCATCTTACAGAACAAAAGAGCTTTGCCACTGGATTACCAGCAAACTCACATGTTATTTTTGGCTGTGCATGGAAGGATGCAATTCATTCTTAGGGTTAGATTACTCAAAGAAATCCAGCAGCCTTTCTTGAGGTTAGGAATATATTCCCCAAATAAACGATATTACAGAGCACAACAAGCACTTTCCTGTGGCGTGGCACAGGGGAATGGGTCTAGGTACTGAGCACTGGCTCAGAGACACCAGCTCCCAAAGCCTAGTCAATAACACTGATCGAAAACAGGATGTTACTAATTGTATATTACATATATACTTATATATATTTGTGTTATATGAGTCTATATGTATATAGAATACTTTGTAACAGTTAACATGATGTAGGGCAAATTACACTGGTAACATAATTGTGTATTTGGTCATTGTAGCTGTGTGTTCTAAGATGATAAATTGCAGGGCTTATAATTAGACAAAACAAGCAGAATTTGTCCGTATATTGCACAGCCTGTACAGGACTATTCTCCTCAAGAGGAAAAATTCAAGATTTCTCATGCAAAAATATGCATAACACTAAGCACTGTAATTAATAAAAGCCCAGACAGCCTTGGGTATAGGAATATTCCACAAATCCATTTAAGTAGACAGGGAGTGAGAGATAAACAATAATCCATAACTAGAAAATGCATGCTGGGTTGTTTGTCGGTTGGTTTTGCAGGGGAAGCAGTGAGGTTGCTTTTTGCAGAGGATACACATTATTGCTGTAGAATCCTTAGCAATGTGTAGGATGTATTTCAGTACACCAGGCAGATGTACCAATCTGTTAAACACTGCGCTCAAAACCCAGTCTTCATTCACATTTGCTTTGTCCTAAATGCCAACCTCAAGATAAAGAGTTGGAATAGCGATTAAGGAGAATTTGTATCAAAAGCAAGTTATACTAGTTGTAAGTATCATAAAACTACAAAACCAAGGTTACTATTTTAATTCTGGTAAGCACATCTCTGATTCACTGATGTAGTTTCCAGATGCCATTACTGTCAGTTCGTTTATAATCCCTTAGTTCCCCCAACTCTGGCCCTATCTGAATGACTTTGTCATTATCAAGGGACTTTTGGTATTACAGAAATATGCACACTACATATGCTTCCTGTAACTGCTGCTGTGTAAAACCATAGATTTATGTCCCCAGCCTCTGTTCCCAGAAACTTACTGGCATAAGACACTCCGTTCAGTAAAGCACTGGCCTCTAGTACCCTACTGGGCAAAGCGAGCCATTTATTCTGGTAATATCAGTTCATAGAATCATAGAATCATAGAATCATAGAATGCCTAAGGTTGGAAGGGACCTCTAGAGGTCATCTAGTCCAACCCCCCTGCACACGCAGGGCCACCTAGAGCACGTGGCACAGGGCTGCATCCAAGCGGGTCTTGAAGATCTCCAGAGAAGGAGACTCCACAACCTCTCTGGGCAGCCTGTTCCAGTGCTCTGTCACCCTCACCGTCAAGAAGTTCTTCCTTAAGTTCCCGTGGAACTTTTTATGCTTCAATTTGTGGCCATTTCCTCTGGTTCTGTCAGTGACCACCAGTGAAAAGAGGCCAGCCCCATCTTCCTCATTGCCTCCCTTGAGGCACTTATAGACACAGATCAGGTCCCCTCTCAGCCTTCTCTTCTCCAGGCTGAACAAGCCCAGCTCCCTCAGCCTCTCCTCATAGGGCAGATGTTCCAGGCCCCTGATCATCCTCGTGGCCCTGCGCTGGACTCTCTCCAGCAGCTCCACATCCCTCTTGTACTGTGGGGCCCAGAACTGGACACAGTACTCCAGATGTGGCCTCACCAGGGCTGAGTAGAGGGGTAAGATCACCTCCCTCGACCTGCTGGAGATGCTCCTCTTAATGCACCCCAGGATGCCATTGGCCTTCTTGGCCACGAGGGCACACTGCTGCCTCATGGTCAACCTGTCATCCACCACGACGCCCAGGTCCTTCAACCTACCTCACAACTACTTCCCTCTTTAACCAGGGGCACCATGAGGAAGAAAGCTGAGCCACTGAAACTCTGAAGCCCGCTGTGTTTCATTGAGGAAACAGTCAACCTTCAGTCATATTGTGTGGTAGAGCCTTGCAAGGAGTTTGCACACACCAGGCAAAACCAAGTGAGATCTAGTTTGAGGTAAGCACATCACTTTCAAAGTTCAAAGAAAACCTTGAAAATGCGGCTTTGAGTAGAATCTGATGCGAACATCCCTAAAAAGGGTCAGCCACACAGCTATGGCAACCGACACAAGTATGTGCAAATCACAGCATTGCCACATGAAGAAGTTTGAGCTCTTAACTGACAATGCCTACTGCCAGAATTACACAGCACGGGGGTATTCTTATTGCATCAAAGTTGTTTCAGACTGCATTGAAAAGATAAGTTTCTAGCATTAATAATTACTGGAATAATCTTCTAAACACAGAGCATATCCAAACCAAAGAAATCAGTTACCTTGTTTAGCTCAGCACTATTTAATTCTGAAGCCCAATGAGATCACTTATAGACTAATATTCATTTATTATTATTATTATTCAGATTTTTGCATTCACAATCTTTCTCTGTTAACACCCCAGCTTCCAAATTCCTAAATGTCTAACTCACAACTACATTTCTTTTCAAAGACAAGTATGTTGTTATGTGCTGGCAGTTATTCTCAAGTATTTTAAGTACCAGCAAATGTGGGAACAACATAAATACCATCATACCAAAAAAAAAATAAAAAAAGAAAGAACCATATAGTAAGAGTAAAAATGCTCCGATTTTTAAGTTTAGCTGAAGCTGTTGCAGTATGTTCATTTTAACTTATGTGGAGCATAATCAAGAATAGTATATCCTGTTGCAGAGCATAAGCCAAGGCGATGCAAATGATGTAGAGTCTTAGATGTTATTCCTGTCTGCAATTCTCTCTTTCTGCTTTTCATCTCCTGCCCCTTGCACACAACAAGGGATTTGTTCTGATGAGGCAGAAGTTGTCTTTTCCCACAGCCTGTGCTACTTGGGTGGAGACTGCAGTGCTTTTGCCAAGTGGCCTGAACACGAGGGATAAGTTCCAAATGCACCAAAGTTTTCCAGCAGGACGTCACATCACTATAGAGCTGTTTCCAGAATCTTGCAAATTCAAGAGATAGAAGTATCTCAAGCAACTGCTTCTTCAGTTTCTAAATACGGTTTGAAACAAGCTGATTTTGTTCCAGAAGCTAAATTGTGTGAATTTAGAATACTCTCAGTAATTACATTTTTGTTCACGTTTTTGTTTCTTTAAGCCTGTCAAAGAAAAAAAAAAACTCATCATCAGTAACTATATTTGGAATTAGTAGGTGAACAAATACTTTAGAAACAGCCAGTTAAAGACCCTGTGGCTTTTGTATCACTGGGGGAACTATGGCACAGGGCATAACTTCTAACAGCAGAGAAAGCTTAAGGTTTTGCATGATGGTCTTCTACACTTCTGACCATCTTAAAACTCTTACCATAAGAAGATTTTTAGTCTACAACTTACCCGCTTGCTTTCTTAATATATAGTATGCAGCATTGTAAAACTGTGATCTATGCTTCCCACTTTCTTTCTCACTATGAGACTGACTCCTGCCAGCCCTGATACAGGCAAAATGTCCTGGGCATTTTGAAAATCATGACACCTACCAAAGAGAGCATAGGAAGATTTGATCAGTATGTAAAGAGAAGAATGAAGTTTCCAGATAATTTAAGCTCCCAATATAACTGATATCAACCATAAAATATCTTAAATTCTCAAAAATAGGGTAGAGAAACTTGAAAAAAATAGAATTAAAAAGAACAGTATCTACTGGAATTTTTAGTTTGTTATTTAGGTATTCAAACAGTGTTAACTTTTGTCATATTCCTAGGTTGCATTATTGAGCGTTTTGCTGTCTTTCACTTAACCATCAAATATTACAGAATTAGAGAATAAAACAAAACACAACAAGAACTGTGTACCTTATTCTACCCTCTGACAGCTATGACATGGTTTCATTAGCCATGTTTTACAAATGGAGAAACTAAAATGAAGAGCCTGTTCATGGGCCTCAGCTGTAGAAGAAAGTCAGAGCAAGGTTAACACCAGTGGTTGCCTCTGCATTTTGGACTACTCAGAGACCCAGAGGAGCTTCCCCAGGGAGGAAGGGATGTAAACCAGTCTCCCACATTTGCTATTCCGCCCACCAATATATGTCTACCACCAGCTTCTTGATGTCATAAGAGAATCTCCCATAAAATTAAGTTTTTGAATAAAAGTTCTTGAATAAAAGACAAAACCTCACCAGCTCATCACACAACCTGTGTGGCAACACTATACCCCTTCTACCTACCTCTGGTATTAGGATCATTACTTATTTTCCCTGTTCTCTCAACCCTTCCCTGACTGAAGCACAAAGACTTTGATGAAAATAAATAAAAACAAAAATGATAATTTCAAGAACTACAGGAGGGAAGCAAACACTGGCTCTCCTGCAAACTTGAAAGGAGGGAAAAGTCATTTACATTTGTTTCTGCTTTTAAATAACTCCCTAACAAAATAAATCAATATAAATACATTAGAAATGGCAAAGGTACTGTCATTGCCATTTGAAAGTCCCACAGGACATTTGTACATTAAGCCAAAAAGACAAGAAAGAAAGGTTAAATTAGCGAGTATAGTAGGATAAATAATTCACAGAAACATCTGAACATCAAAATGGCAAACATAAGATGTCTTATAAAAATATGATCATCAGCTGTTATCTTGCAATTTCTTTTTACCTGATACAATGGATTTATTTCCAATATGGACAGTTTGTGGCAGTTCTAAAAAACCCCATCCTTGTGCAAAAACAATGTTTGGCTAGAAAGATATATACATATATATGAAAGAATCTCTTGCTTGCTATGTTCCTCCCAGTTTTGTTAAAGTTAAAGCACAAGAATCTTGATGCTTCAGGTGAGATCTGCATTTTTACTTTCTACTACTGCGCATTTCTTCATCAACACATATGTCTGCAGAACGCACACAGGAATCTAGAAACACCTGCAGTTCTGTGTGAGAGGATGCACAGTGCAGATCTAAACAAAGAAGGGAGCAAACAGGTGGCTGTGTGTGTAAACAGAGTACTATCTAAATACTAACCGTAAGCAGCTTATTTATTCTGCTTAGTACCCTTGAAATATGAAAGCAGCTCCCAAATCAGATTTTGAATTATGGCAAGAACTCAAGGTTGTTCAGCACATGGATAAGGTTTAAATCTTTTGCAGGGGAAGTAAGATGGGAAATAGTTTTTTCTTTGTTTGTGTTTTTTTTCTCTCCTCTGAAAAACAGAAAACAGGAGAATATTGCCTTCTCGCTGTCCATAATTTAGAGCCTTCATTTAACATCCAGTCTAAAACACGAGGGTCACAGCTGAATTCAAGGCTGATGTCTAGCCACCTAAAATGTGGCACAGTGTCAGGGACATGGGAGAAAACTACCTCAAGGAACTGCATGGACAACTAATACTGCAATCAGAGCATAAAGTATCAAGCAAATGGATTCCTGCAAAGCTGAGAAATCATTTTAAAGCAAACAAATAAAAACAAAAAATGTTTCAAAGAAGTTACTGCAGGTAACTTTCCTAAAAATGCAATAACCCACTATAGTCCTCCATACTGACCCCATTGCTAAGAGATGCACACAGAGACAAGACAAGAATTCAATGCTCTAAACTTCAGTTGGGTACATCTGAGCTACTTAAAACCCATCATTTAGAAGGACAATCTTGTGCAAGGTTTAAGCTGAGTTCAGATGTCTACATTGAATCCTGTGACTAGCGACTCACTACTGGCAAGTATTTTGGGTCCATTAACAGTGTCTATATGGCGAGATGTATAGTGTACAGATCCACACATATGAATTGGGAGTTGCACCCATGTCCAGCTATTACGTGCAGTAATGCAGCAGTTTCAGAAGGTAGTGTACATAGGACAAGGAGGAACTCCCACCCCCACCAATAAGCACTGCTGTCACCGGTAGAAACCTGCGGTTTTAACTGGCATGAAATAAAATTCCTCCTCTCAGGAGCTAATGCAATATCATTCCCTACTTAATAATCTCTTCACCAGTTTTGTGAAAAGAGCAAATACTGTTTGTATGTCTCTTAGACATGGTTTACTTCATCTACTGCTTTGTCAAGCCTATGGGTGAAAAATGCCAGCAGATTTCTGATAGTGCTTAGCTATGTTCTTCAGTATGGGGGTAAGCATAGGAAACAGCTCATCTGTCCCTATCTCTCTCACTCATTCCTGACATAACTGTCTTATCTGAAAAAAGGAAATTAGGAAAATATGATGTAGCTCTGACAGCTGGGAGTGTTCAGCTCTGAGAAGCTGATTGGCAAGTGCAGAGCTGTGCCTGCAAAATCAGGAACCAGGTTCATGCAGTGACAACTACAGCATTAGGTTATTTTGATCATGAGTTCTGTTTGGGACTCTCCTTAACCTAGAGCAAAAGAAATGTATAAATAAATAAATAACAACCTTCCCCCCTCCCCCCATCCTTTCTTCACAACTTATGGGAAGTCTAAACTAATTTTCAGATAAAAAGTAAACATGTTTCAATATTTCTGCCTTCTGCATCCATCTATGTTCCACCGAAAGACATAGAAGATTGGCACGAAATGGGTGTCCTTCCTCCCATGCTCCCAGCCACACAGGAAATACTGTGGCCTCATAAGAAATTAAAAAACAACTCTGTCTTATCCTGCAATGAGCTCCATAGAGACATCGCTGGAACTCATTGTTGCGCTGTAGCCTAACGTTGAGCTTTAGCTCTTTTTTTGAGTTGGTTTTCATTTTGTCCAAAACAGCCTACACATCTCTGGTACAGCTCTGTTGGCCTGTCAGAAGCTTAACTGCATTCTCCAACTTCTTTTAAAATAAGATACCAAGCAGCCATGAAATGGTAATGACTTTCAGCATTTGACTCAGTAACCGACAGGAGGAATGCAGGTAAAACTTTGTTGACTAGTGCTGAATTATGTAAAGTCAGGATCAGATTAATACTGGCATTTTTTTCTATGCTTGCCACGATGAATAAAAACTCAGAAAAGCTTTATTTTGAAATATAAATGTGGCTGGACTGAAGAATTCCTGTAGCTCTTTCAAAAATTACACAGTTAGAAAAGAATTGTCAATCTACTTTATAAGGAATAATGAGTGTTAAATCTCATTCAAGATTGTTACTGTTACTGCATTGTACATTATTTTCTTAGAACTGAGCACATTATATTGATTCACATATTAGATGGTATCCTTATGCCCTGCTCTTTGAATGATTTAATCTTTTGTATATAAAGCCACAAAAGAATCCTGAAAAAACTTTTCAATTTGTTCATCTGAAAAACTCAAGAAGCCTAGTTATTTTGTAATCTTGACTTCATTATCTTACCAAGTACAGCTACATGTGTTGCATTTTAACCAATAAGTATGTCCCTGAAAATTTTAAATATGTCATTCAATATGCAGGGCTTTTTCACCCATCTGCAACAAAATGTTCTGCCAACAAATTCACATTTGCATGACATTGCAATATTTCCATTAGTTTAGCTAATGAAAGGTTTAAGGAAGTAAAAATGTTGACAATTTTCAAAAATTTTAAAGAAGTATTTTCCCATAACTCTTTCTAAAGGGAAAAAAAAAACCACTATAAATCAACTTAAAGATCTGAAGCAAATCATTATGATTTCTTAGTTTATCTAGCTTCTTATGTTTACTTTAGGTAGCACAGAAACTAACATTTCTTATGTACTGCTGTTTAAATATTTTGAGGAAGTCATCATTATAAATGAAAGGTACATCCTGTAAAAGTTGGGCATAACACCAGAAGAATGGGTCACACTGACATGAGAAAACATAATCCAGAACACTGTTTGGCCCTAGAACAATACATGAGTCAAATACTGATAGCAGCCAAAAGGGAAAGGAACAAGGCAAAGGACGGCAAGGACACAGTCTTAACCAACACCTGTAATATAAAACCTAACAGAAGCTACCAAGTCTTACTCAGAGAAATCCCATCCTGGATGGGCAAACTGAGACCACCAAATCAAATCTCACCTCTCGAATGAGGGCATGACAAAGAGTCGTGTAATGCAGGATACACTAAATTCTGCTCTGTCTGTATCCACTTTCTGTCTCTGCTGGAAGCGGGTGCAGACCCATCTGAAACGCAAGCACCCTCCTCTCACCTGCAACGAAGGGTGATAAATTCTGGAACCAGGAAATTACATTCTCTTTTTTTTCTTATCTTTTAACAAACACGTTAAAAAAAACTAAACATATACACCCAAAGTAAAACACAAAGGACAAGTATCACACTGGGAAAATCATCTTGAATTTAANCAACAAAGGGTGACAAATTCTGGAACCAGGAAATTACCTTCTCTTTTTTCTTACCTTTTAACATGTTAAAAAAAACTGAACATATACACCCAAAGTAAAACACAAAGGACAAGTATCACACTGGGAAAATCATCTTGAATTTAAGAAGATTAGGTAAGGACCTCATAAAGCACCAATTCTTTCACATTACTAACAGAGTTAGAGGTAGAAGGTCCAAAGTTTCCAAGTGGAGGAGGAAAGCTCCTATATACTTTAACGTACTGGTTAAATACTGGTTAAGGACCTCACAATTTAGCCTTTAATTAGCTCATCATCCTCTTGGAATCAGCATGATGCAGCACATGCAGTTCTATTCCTGCTCTCCATAAAGCTCATAAAGCTAACTTGATCTTGCAGAGGATTTTGTCCATCAATATTTGTAAGTGCAGGCAGTTTATAAAATGAATAATCTAAGTCTTACTGTGTGGGAGAGCTGGGATTTTTCTTCTGGAGGTTTACTCCGAAATAACTCTTGTGGCTTCCAGAAATGCTACACAGATGAGAATTCAGTGTACCCTGACTCATAGCAGTATTTTTTTTTTAATATCATAAGGAACCGAACAATGATAATACCTATAATAAAAGGTCCATTATTAAAAGTCCGAGCTGCAGGAAATTCTTTGCAGGCAAATTCTTGTGCCCACACATTGCTCTACATAATGTAAAAGAATGTCATATAAGTACAATTCAGTCCTATGTAAGGCAATCTCTTTGAGTCTGGTGCCATGTTTTAACTTAAGAATTTTAATAGTCCACTAAGATCCCTAGCCAATGGAGGAAAATTTTATGTTGCTCTTTTTCTACTTCCTCTCCAGAGGAAGCTTATTTAGGACCTTTAGCTCATTGCAATTCTGCAGATGGTATTGGAATCATCCCAGGCACAAATCTGCTGCTACTGCATTCATCTACCCTGCCTAAATACAAGGAGTAGAAATAAATATATTTGGTTTTAATCTCATTTAATGCACCAGTAGCAGAGCTTAGGGACTCTGGGAGAAGTCTAACTTGGGGCAGTACAAAAGTTCTGGTAGGAAGGAGCTCAGAGGCTCATGTTCTTCTCACGGTAGGACAATATGATGCCCATGTTAATTTAAGTGGCCTTACCTTCTGGGTTTATAGTTCCTAATGCTCTTGATTAAGTTGTTCATACAGCCCTTATTAATTGATAACAAGTCCGTGAGGGATCATTTAAAACGTCTTTACATTTCCATACCATTAACTCAGAACAAGAAAAATTCCCATCTAACTAAGTGCAGTATTTAAAATCTCTAACAACAGTGGGTGAGAAAGAACTATGCCTAATGAGGCACAGCCCACTAGAACATATGTTTGTCAGTAACACAAAACAAGGGCTAGAATTTATTAAGTGAATTATTTTCCATTGGCTTCTTGAGTCTCTGATACTAACGACTCGGTGTGAAACCAGATCACATTCAGGGAAGGGGGAAAAAAACAACAAAAAAAATCAAGAAAGAAACTGCATTATTCATATCTGCCTGGTTTTATTTCTACCATCTACCATCCCTTCTTTAGCATCAGGCAAATTGCTTCTTGAGACAAATCTTTTAATCCAGCAGTGACTGCCAATGGGTCTCTGTATTTGCATCTGCAAAGGGGCGGTGCACACTGCAAATCACAAAAGAAACAACAAGATCCTCTGACCCAAAACACCAATTTAATTTTCTACTCAATCTGAAGATTATAATGTATTCTCATGCAGTTTATGGAAGGGTCCAAACAGTATATTTTTTCCCAAGTAATACGCAGGTCAATTCAGCAGACAAACTGGGAACTCTGTTGGTGACAATGGCAGGTATTCCACTGACTTGTTCAGAGACGTCCTCTTTTGTAGTATGAATTCCACAGTCTCTTGAAATGATTTGCTGGAAATACATGGTTAAAAATATACAGTCAGCAGTACCATTTTTTTGCAAGGATGTAGCATCTGACAGTCAAGAAAAAACAGGCAACCCGAACAACTGTAGAAAAGGAACACTTTACATCACTACAGCTCCTTAGTTTGGAGCCTGATCTTTCCAAAGTCCCATAGCCCTAATCTGGCATCAGTGAGCACCTTCCACCACCATAACTGTCCTTTTCTATTTTATTAGTTTTATATAGAGAGGCTGAGTAACTCCTGTAAGAATAGTCTCAGCTATCTTCTCCTTAGGAAAATAATAAAAAATAAAAGCACAAAATGTACAACACTAATCCCCAGGAAAAGGAACCATTTTTCAAGTTAACAAGTTAACTTTCAAAAATACCTGTTGTGATCTCAGATATATTTTATGGGCAGGTAGTCTCAGCTCCCTATTAACGAATTTTAAGCACTTAACTAGAGTTACCCTGGGTATCCTAGGAGATAATGAGGCACCTACAGATGACAACTGAGATCTTAGTGGTGCAAACAGCTTATTTCTCTCTACTGACTGCAGGGGAGCCTTACGACAATTATGTTTCTAACTAAAGTGCATCAGTTATGTACCTAAAATTAGACAGAAAGAATGCAGGTCTACGGAGCTGAGCATTTACAGGGAATCAGTAGGCCCAAGGTGCTTATATAGCCATTCTTGAAAAAGTCTTTTATGTCCCGTATTAAGTTTGTAGGAGTATGAGTCCCATTGAATTCATTTGGAGTTGGTGAATAACTACTTTTTAAAGACATTCTACAAAAGTACGTTTAAAAATACTACTTCTGTTTTCATGTGTTTTGAGTGGCTGCGCACCACTACAGAGCAGCTGAATATCTAAGGAGAAGAGCTAAGCAATTACTAAACGAGATACAGTCAGGGAAGAGAGAAAGCTGAATTGTCTTGCTAGAATTTCCAGCATCTTCTGGGACCCCTGGAGAATCCTTCTGGCTTTATGGGACTGACATGGTTTAAGAAGGTCAGGGATACTACAGCCGACAGCATTTCCTTCAGCAAGTAAATAAGAGGGGCACAAGACAGTAGCAATATGTAGAATGTACCTCCATAGTACACAGCACTTAAGCCTTTTCTAAGGACATGTTTGATAGTTGTTTTTGTAGTTATTTGCAAGGCAAAGATGTCCTTGGGTTGGAACATGAAATCAGGCACAGTCTCTGCAAATCCTTTGGAAAAAAATAATAAACAGAGGCTCAGAGGAGAAACCCAGAATAAAAACAAGGGAAATTGGTTGGCTGTATTTAGCACACAGAAATCCAAAGAGAGTAGAGGATTTAGCAGACCAGTTCAGACCACAGAAACAAGTCAAAATGTCTATCACTGATAATGTCCCATAAGTGATCAGAGAAAAGGAGAGAAGGAGAAGAAATGGCTGTAAGTTGAACCACAGGAAGTTCCACTTCCATGTGAGGAAGAACTTCTTTCCTGTGAGGGTGACAGAGCCCTGGCACAGGCTGTCCAGAGAGGCTGTGGAATCTCCTTCTCTGGAGATCTTCCAAACCCGCCTGGATGCCACCCTGTGCCCCGTGCTCTGAGTGTCCCTGCTGGAGCAGGGGGGTTGGACCCCATGATCTCTAGAGGTCCCTTCCAACCTTAAGCATTCTGTGAGTCTGTGAAACAAACAAATCTATAACGAAGCTGGCCAAATCTTGATTGCTGAATGCTATGGGAAGAATTACAGTTCATTTCTCTCTCCTAGGACAGAGTTTAGAATTGAAAATTAGCAGCCAATATAAGGCCAGACAATATATTATGCCAATAAGAGGCATAATACAAGAACCAACCTGAAAAATATAGCTAGAGAACATGAGTAAGGAACATCCGTCTCCAATCTTCTCACTGTTTCCATCATAAAAAGAAGAAAATATATGCAATACTGACCCAAGCTCATTTCTCATTACTAACTTGCATAAAATATTATCTCATTGATAATGAGATAACTAATACAAGTTTCCAATATAACTCCACATAACTTCTTAGCTGAAAATACTCATGCTCCAAATCCTATGATCTTTACCTCTACATAGCTACAGAACAGAAGGTGCATTAGCACTATCCTCATGTACATGATAATACTCAACGCAAATCCCAGGCTTTCCCCATACTATATGATTCACTGCTAGATGTTCATACAGTTAGCGATATTGCACATTTGCAGCTGCTCCTCATTTTGATAATAAGAGGATGTTGTCCTGCCTGGAGAAGGGTTCTTCCACCTCTAAGTGGGAAATCCAACAAACCTAGCAGTGACAGGAAGAAGCACAGCACAGTTCCAATCCACTGAAAGACATCAGTTTCCTTCAGTGTTCTGGTAGAAGTGGTAGAGCAAGAGGCACAAAACGTTCTATCAAGACAAGACAACTTTTTATGAAATAATTTGTCACAGAATTGAAAATGCTCCATTCCCTCTTATTCGGGACACAGCAAGATGTGTTGCACTGAGCACATTCCTAAATCAGATGAAAGGTGGAATGGATGCCTAAAGTTGTACTTGTAGTTCAGATTTTATTTCTATATTCTTCATTCCAGGTAAGCTCAATTTCTGTGTTCAGCCATGAAATAGTACTATGCTGAGCTTTCTTATATTACAGCTGCAGCACTGCAGGTGCTTGTGGTTAGCAAGAGGTTCAGGTAGTGCTGGGAAATGAAGTGCTTCACGACAGTGCCAGTAACTAGCTCTGAAGAAACAGTACTTAGGTGCAAGGCTGTTCACTATATTAAATAAAATATGGAATTTTAAGGGTGTGGCTAGTTTACGTAGATGATATATGAGCCTAGTGGAAAAAAAAAATACTGTAATGAAGCTGTGGTCCAGAACAAGTTAAGCTTAAAAAGACAAGAGTTAACAATGATAGATCCAGAGAAACTAAGAAACGGATTTTTAGCTAATATTTGCTTTCCGTGAAAGAGATAATGTGCATTACTCTTACAAGGATAACTGAAGATGAAAAATATTTCTCACACCTAATCCCTCTTCCCAGTGAACATGTTTCCTTAGAAAAAGATTAAAAACCTGCTGCATATACCAGTTTGATGTAGGCTCAGCAACATTTTCCTTCATTATAGAAAACATAAAACATATGCTCATATGGGACACAGGTTATGGCCTTCCTTCTGGTTTCTCTTTGTAAATTCTCCCTGTACTAGTAATTCAGAAGTTTTTCATTCTTTAATGAGGTTTGTGGTGGCCTCTAGTGGTGTCTGCCTGAATGGGACATTTCCCCTCTCATGGCTGTAGGACAAACTAAAGGATGGCTCTGAACAGAAAAGAGAGAAGACAAACAAACAAACAAACAAACAAAAAGAAACCACCAACAACAAAAAGACAGGTTCTGAATTATGGCACTTATGTGCTCATACAGTAAAGGTAGGAACGAACTATCCAGCAGTGCTTTTGTGTAGCTAAGACCTTGGCATGAAGAAAACAAATTATTTAAAGCTGAAGAACCAACTTCATGGGCCCTTGAGGCCTTTGTAACAAGCTAAACTAAGTCCTTACCTGATACTTTTTCATGTTTCCTCCTGTTGACAAATAATCATTCTTCTTTCCTAAACCATCTCTCTACAGAGAGATGTTGTTGTCTACAGAGTCTGTTGTTTTTAAGATGTACTGATCTTGTCTCAGCTTAAAGTGTGTTTGTGTGACTAGAAACCAGCCTTTCCTAATTGAAGAAAAAAAAAATAACTTTCAACTCTTGCAACACATACTTCAATGCAATGCAATATGAAGCAGTCAGAAGGATGATTTTAGAGTCTGATTTTTCTCACAGCAGAAATTCCTCATAGAGCATGTATAGCCATTTTTCCTCACATGTAAGGAAAAACTGCACAGACTGCCAGGCCTCAATCATTTCTTTACTGGATGACATTTATCCTTTCTTTCTGATCTATCTGGAAGTCTGTTCTAAAAAATCTTCATCCTCTGAAAAAGGAGACTGTCCTTTATGCAGAAGTGGTTTCCTCTTTCTTTTTCCTCTTCCTCCTCTCCATTTCAAACACAAACACAGACTTCAGTCCTGTGAGACAGCTGAAAATTGTCAAAGCACTGACATGACGGTTCAGCAGTAATAGCATTATTCCTTTTAGAACTGACATTATCTACATTTGGTGCATTCAAGAATCCCTTCCTAATACACTTGCTAGCAGCAATTGAGTCGTACAGAGTGATTATGAAAGGTATCTGAACTCAAATAAGGCTCAATGAATGATGAATCTACTTGAAATGAGACAAGTTCACCCACCCCACCTCTTTCTACACTGGCTTATTCAGAACTCAGTTTGGCTTCTGGTTTTACTTTAAATGCAAAACAGTTAAGAGTCAATTAAAATGATAACATCCTTTCATATGACTTCTCAGCAGGGTTTCCAAAAGAGGCTATATGCCCTTAATGGAGGAACCCATAGAACAGCTTTGAAGTGAGCACTTCTGTGGGCTGAGAAACTGAGGCAAGGATAGATGAAGATCATGCTGATAGGACGTGACAAGGTCAGGAATAAAACAGAATATTTGGAATCCTGAGGACCCTCTCCTAATCCTTGGACACATTCTTTTCCTTGCAAGGGGTATTTCAAAATGAACCATTAAATCCCATCATCATTCTCATTTTT
This sequence comes from Crypturellus undulatus, assembly GCA_013389825.1. Taxonomy (NCBI): domain Eukaryota; kingdom Metazoa; phylum Chordata; class Aves; order Tinamiformes; family Tinamidae; genus Crypturellus; species Crypturellus undulatus. Next base: position 401,101 of record VWPW01023943.1, read on the forward strand.
CTTTGGCCAGATGATATCACATGTTGCTTTCATTATTGCTTTGTGCTACCCCTTGGCTCTCCTGCACCGCTACAGCTCTCTTGGCTTGGACCACAATCTCTTCAAAAGCATAGTGCAAGTATTATTTCTGTTTCGTGCAAAGCTTGCCTAAATTTGTGGCAGGGAACAGGCTGCAGAACTGTATCGTGTGACTCCCAAATGAAACCAGCTGCCTATTATTTCCATGTCTGTAACTTTAGACTAAATTATGTGAGCTGGCAAGCTAATCTTCGGCCACCCTTTGACAAAGACAAGTTCTTCGTAGTCATTTTTATCTATAATTCATGCTGGTGGCATAGAAGCTTGATCACAGATATGACCATGTTATCTGCTCTCTCTCTTCGCCAGTTTAGCTTTTAGGCTAATTACAATAGCCATAAGGGATATTTGCCTTAACGTGTCTTTAAATTGTACCTGCTAAATCTACAAATAAGAGGCCAATGGTAAATAGCATAAACTTTCAGGGGGCGTTGAGACCCAGACATTTGTGACATTAGCAACTACAGAACTCTCTCCTGGCGTCAGAAGAGTTTCTTGACACTGTGAAATAACTTCATACCATGCTCCACACTGCTGTAGATGTCTTCTGGTAACTCTAATACCGAATTTAGAGACACACTTCCTTATTCTTGGGAGACAGGAAAGAGTTAGAGAAGCGAGGAAGCCAATCTTCCCCCCCCTCATGTGCTTCCTACCTTATTTCCTTATTTTCACTGAAATTATAATGTCATATATATATATATGTCTGCATTGAGTTCTGCATATCTCTCTGCCTTGAGTACCTACTAAAATAAAACTATTATTGTATGTGTCTTCACAATCTGTACTCCTAAGTGCAAACACATCATGCCTGAGCACTATGGCAATCAAGACTACATAATTTGCATGATTTCTGCTTGTTCAAAATCTGTGATAATATAAAGAACATTTTTAAATTGATCTTTAGAATTGGTTTCTGTTCTCTGGCTTGAGTACCTATTTATGCGGTTCCCACACCCCAGCAACAATTGTAATACAGACTACTAACAAGGACTTCAAAACTCTCAATGGAAAATACTGATGAATCCCATCAGCTTCATCAGCCCAATAATGCCATGGTTATCCTGACCTGCTGGACTCATTTACTGATCTATAAATAGTAAAAACACTAGCAAACACCTGGCCTTTGAGTGGGCCCAGATACTCATTTTTTGGAAATCTAGCTATCCTCAGATCATCTGTTGTCCACTGGCTGGGAAAATAAGGCTTATATTTTATGAACTTTTTCTCCACTCAGCATTTTAAGATCTGTCAAAGATCAAACATCCGTGTATTCAAAAATGTAAAAATAAAAATGGCCTACTGAATCCGCTGTGAAATGGACACTTTTCCTGCATAGAGAAGAAGATTTCTTAGAGCTCTAGCCCAAAATAAAACAAGCCATGATATTTTTTCCTTTTGGAGGAACTGATAAATATACTTCACTGGAGTATTGTGCAATAAAATATCTACCATTGATATTATATAAAATCTGAGGATCCAAAAATAGAAGGTGGCAGCAGCTACATGCCTCAGTGCCAGGCCTGAATTGTTATGGACTGTTCACAGCCAGAAACTTAAGGTCCAAAATAAATCCTGTAATATACGTTCTTCTAGAAAGAATTTATGGTCAGGAAGAAAGCTGACTAGTGGTATGAGCTCACTGTAAAGCAAACACATGCACAAATCCTGGTACTCTTTGAAGGGCACTAAATTCAAATCTACTTCTATCCAATTATTTCCTCATTTTCAGAGGGCACAGAGGGATGAAAGTATTGAAGAAGTATCTTAACCCTGCCAGAGCTGTGTAACATATACCAGCTTATAGCTTAAGGCAAAATCATAACTTAGAGAATTTTTGGCTTCCTGGCTGTGCATCTCTGCTTGCGAGCTTTCCAGGTCCTCAGCCTGCTCAGGTCTCGGCTTCAGAAAGTCTTCAGACTCATAAATAAAAAGACCTGGGTTAGCCACAGACTAGGCACACAACATGTTTACTGTCTCCTCTGAAAACATGGAATTTCAGAAGAAAACCTTTGTTTTTTCTATAATTGATTTTAATTTTCAATTTGAGTAAATGCTGGAGATGAATTTTCATCCAAACTCAGAACAACATTAGCAAAGCTCAAAACTGAAAGTCTCAGGTCCTGAACAAGCCAGTCTCACCATGCCTGTGGGCTTCTTTTCACAGAGCTAATTTGGAGGTCCCAGATCCTGTTAATTCTTACAGATCTCGTTTTTCTGTATAGTGTTGCAGTACTCAGAGTTTTTACTCACATTCTAGTAATCAAGTTCTATCTTGACTACTTGACATGATGGAAACCCTCCTGTTTTAGATGAATATTGAAATATCAGGGTGTGTGTACGCACGCACATACCTCAGTGTCAATACAAGCTGCTGACTATGCTAACAAAACCTGGTGAGGGTAAATTATAGCACATATCTGGCAGTGTCATGCATAGTTTTGATGACATGGCAATTTTCATTTTAACTCCTTTTACATTCTCATTATTCCTTTGCTTTTTATTATTATTGTTACTGATTGGCATTTTCGCAGCACTTGGAGGTTCGAGCCCTTTTTCTTAGGCATAGTGTTTAGCAGGCAGAAATGCTGTTTGATGAATCTCCAAGGTGCAACACAATCTGAGCTTCATGGGCNATCGCAGCACTTGGAGGTTCGAGTCCTTTTTCTTAGGCATAGGGTTTAGCAGGCAGAAATGGTGTTTGATGAATTTCCAAGGTGTATCTCAACTCTTGGTGCAACACAATCTGAGCTTCATGGGCTCAGTACGGCCCGAGACAACCCTGGGAATTGCCTGTGGGTACCATGCAAGGCACTGACACATCCTGTTGCGCTGGCAGGATTCTGGCAATGACACATGCAGCTGCAACATTCACAAATTATTGTAAGGCCATTTCCTAAGTGCCTCTAGCCCAATTTCTTTCAAGTGTAATTTCTTCACTATATAAGCTTGCATCTGGTAAAATAACATTTATTTTTACATTAAAAAAAAAAAAAAGTAAATGATAGCAAGCCCTTTACCAGGAGCCAGCAGAACACAGGCAGGCACAGATTTAGCAAGAACCTCTAGAGCAGGATAGCCAGCCCCTTGGTGGCACCATGTCATTTTTTTTGATTCAGTGTTGGACCACTCCGAGCACTCACTTTGACAGCTTGTTAAACAATCAAAAGCCCAAGAAAAAGGAGA